>JAJOZX010012459.1:0-70000 GCA_023014485.1 Bathynomus jamesi
AAAAAAAAAAAACGAATTATGTAGGTACGAATAGGAGTATCCACTGTACTATTCCTTTCATATCCATACCTTTTATATTATTTCTCTCATATCATCGTTTTACTCATTTCCCCTTCTACTGTTATTACTACTATTTTTTTAAATTTATGTGAATGTAAATATTTAAAATATGACACAGTATGTCACTAGTCATTAAGTTCCCCTTAGCCTAAGTCCTTTTTTAAAACCTTATACTTAATAAAAGATAGCCTGTAAAGCGTGTACGCTTGCTAAAAGCAATTTGCAGCTGTATACAATATACGTACTATATAATGAATTCATACTCATCTATGTCTCTGTATATGTATATATAATATATATATATATATATATATATTATATAATATATAGGGTGAACCAAAAGTAGGTGGCAGTAAATGATAACGTTTATTTTGAGAATACATATTTAATTTTTTGTATACTATAATACAAATAAAATTTAAATAAATTTAGTTATAATATTTAATATAAGATAACACAAACACCTAATTATAATGAACACCATAGTTATAATATAATATACACACAACCGTATTCACCTACTGTCCACCTACTTTTGGTTCACCGTGTATATATATATATATATATATATATATATTTGTAAATAAAGAAATGAATTAGATTGAATTGAAAACTGCCAATTAGTAATTTTTTGTGTTTTTTAATTATGTTTCTAGGCGAACCTTTTTACCCCACCAAAATACACAATATTCTTTAGGAAAAGAAAACATTTTAATATCTGTTTGTTAGAGGCAACGATTTATACCACTTTAAGTCTATAGAAATGCACAGGTAACCAAGAGAGAAATGTGGAAGAGGAAGGTTTGTAATCAGGGAAAGACAGACGCACAAAAAAGGACAGAAATAAACCACTTCATGCAGATATTAAAGAAATTTATGTATATATAACGTCGGTGGTGTAGCGATTAGCATCGTTCACTACGATTCCACCAGCACCGGGTTCAATATTCCTAGAGAGGGCAATCGGCGCTCAGTTCACCCAGCTGCTCATCTTTCAATACAGAAGTTGGTAAATAAATGTGTACTCTGTAATTTCTGAATTCCTTGGTGGGTCGTGGTTTGGATTTGTTCTCTTCTTACAGTTTCCAGACAGGTTCGTTCGCTATCTTGAGGGTTTTGGCCAATGTTTGTTGTAATGTTGCTTTATTTAAAGGTAGAAGTATTGTATTTGACGGCTTACAAGACGCTGCGCCGTGAAAGACGCACCTTAATTTTGGAAAGGTAAATTCAAGAAAAAAAGTTTTTGATGGCACTTTATTGTTGATAGAATGGATATGTAAAATTCAATAAAAAGAAAACCCAAAAGCCAATAAAGAAGATAATATGATTATTACTCTTATTATTTGTTATTAATCAGACGCAGGGCGATGTTTTAAGGTATTTATAAGGAAAAAAGTGCGTCTTATAAGCCGACAAATGAGGTAATAAGTTTCTTAGTTCTTTAATATAAAATAATCATTGCTGCTTGAATCATTAAAGCTACTCAAGGTCTGACTTTTTCTAAGTTTTTTCTAAGTTTGTGTATGTAAGTTTGTGAGGAAGAGGGTTTTTCTTATAGTTTTATTTCTTCTTGCCTCTTAAAGTAAGTAATCCCTAATTTTTGTTAAGTTACACATCCTTTTATAGGTTAATGGGGTAAAGGGGTTTACGTAATTTGGGGGATCTAAAAAGGTATTCTATTTTTATAAATGTCATTTGAGAAAATCCACGATTGTATACAGTGGTGCTCATAAGTATTCATACGGAGAAATATTTCAGTTATATTTGTCCTTATCTTTTGTACCATTCATAAGATAGTTATGAAAAGTTTACCGTTCGTTTGGAAAAATTTAACAAATAAAAAAATTAGTTTAACTCGAACATATAATTTAAAGCATTAAATAATTTGAGGAAAAGTAAAAAAGTTAAATGCAAAAGTTTTCGTACATTTATTTATAAAATTATTTAATACTTTGTGTATCCACTTTTTGCTTGAATGACTTCAATGATTCGTTTTGGGTATTTTTCTAGAAAGTTTCGACATCTCTCAGTAAAAATTTTAGTCCATTCTTCTAAAGAAAATTGGGTGCTGGTTAAGTGTGCGGTCTACCTACGATTCGGCGGTCTACCTTTTAATTATAGCTTCTTATCTTGTTTACTAATTGTTTGTTTACATCCCATTGTCAATCGCCCTTGACGATTGGTTAGGTTTAGTCATGATATTTTCGTTAGTTTTAACGAAAATATCATGATTAAACCTAACCAATCGTAGGTAGACCGCACACTTAACCAGCACCGAAAATTGTTGACATTCATTCAGATTCGAAGGGTTTCTCTTGCGGACAGCATTTTTCAAATCAAACCATAAATTCTCGATTAAATTGAGATCTGGACTTTGACCGAACCACTCGAGAAGTTTGAAATTCTTTTCTTGAAACCACTTCATGGCGCTCTTACTTTTATGTTTTGGATCATTATCTTGTTACAGTACCCATCTAAGACCCATTCCTAACTCCCGAACAGAAGGTAATACGTTTTCTTCTAAAATTTCTGATATTTCTTCGAATTCATAATTCCATTGATGACAACAACCTTTCCTGGACCAGAAGCACTAAAGCATCCCCAAACAAACAAACTACCACCACCATGTTTAACTATTGGAAGGATGTTTATTTACTCGAATGCAGTATTTGATTTCCGCCCAACATACACCGTTGCTCGTTATTCCCGAATAATTCACTTTTGATCTCGTTTGTCCAGAAAACTTTCTTCCAGAATGCAAATCCACCATTTTCATGAGCCTTGGCGTACTTTAAACAAGCTTATTTGTGCGCTTTTCGTAGAAGAGGTTTTCTTCGTGCAACTCTTCCATGCATACCATTCTTTCTCAATGTACGACGTAAAGTAGAGGGATGGACATCGATCTTAGACAGTCCTAATGTTTGGCAAATATCACCTGCAGTCACTCGTGGATTCGCAGTAGCCATTCTTTCAATCCGTCTAGCTATACTTTCTGAAATCTTACAAGGTCGTCTCCACCTTGCTAGAGTTTTTATTGTTCTAAAGCCTTTCCATTCGAAGTTCTCCCATCTTTCTGTAACTCTTTTGAGACTCGTGTGCATCAATAATAGATCTCTTAAGATCTGTAGACAGCTCTTTACCACGATGATCTATTACTTATTAATGGCTTTTACAGTCATCCGTCTTCCGCGAAGATTCACAGAGAAAATTCTAGAATTCAGAATTGTCAGCAGTCTCTAATTAATAAACAGCCAACTATTGAAATTGTTTTTAAATTTTCAAACCTAAGGTGGACACACAAAGTATTAAATAATTCTGTAAATAAATGTAGAAACTTTTCCATTTTACCTTTTTTCATTTCCCCCAAATTCTTTCACGTTTTACATTATATGCTGGAGTTGAACTAACGTTTTTAGTTGTTAAGTTTTTCCAAACGAACGGTAAACTTTTTATAACTATCCTTTGCATGGTACAAAAGATAAGAAGGAATATAACTGAAGTAGCCTCTGTACGAATACTTATGAGCGCCAGTGTAACAGAGAATTTTACCAATATACAACAATTTTACCTCCTAATAAAATTTTTTTTGAAAAAAATGCTAAGTTCCTAAAATTTTAAATAATATAAGAAATAGACATGTTACTAAATAGACTAGATGTAATACCAAAGGAAAATTAACGTTAACATTTAAGCCAAACTTATTTAAATTCATTAAATAAAACGCTCATATCAGATTGAATATAAAAAATAAGTCCATTAAAATATTGTTTACCTCGTTTTAAAATTAAATTATTTAAATTAAATAAATATTTTCAAAATAAATATATCAAAATAATAAATTAACGTAATTAAATATGAAATAAAATATTAAGTAAAGGAAATAAATTCACAGAAGAATAAATAAATAAAATGTTAGCATACCTTCAGTCGAAAGGAAACGCATTGTTAAAGAAATTATAAAAATATAATTAAAATTACACGGAAAATAATTTTGTGAAACGCGTTCACACGCATTCATGTGTTAATGTAAAAAAATTAATTAAGATTCTCTTTGATTTAAAGGATTTCGGAATGAGTGTGAAGAAGCAAACCACCTAAAACATTCTTAAAATGAGTGTGAAGAAGTAACCCACCTAAAACACATTCGGTGCTCTTCAATATGTGCTCTACCGCGAAACTGTGATCTACCATATTCCAATACGTGCTCTACCGTGAAACTAGCCTTATAAGGCTAACTAACGAAAATATCATGACTTAACCTAACCAATCGTTAGGTCAACTATACGCCCTTGACGATTGGTTAGGTTAAGTCGTGATATTTTCGTTAGTTAGCCTGGAATATGGAATATTAGTTGGAATATGGTAGATCACAGTTTCGCGGTAGAACACATATTGGAAGAGCACCACACATTCTTGTAATGAGTGTGAAGAAGTAAACCACCTAAAACACATTCTTATAATGAGTGTGAAGAAGTAAACCACCTAAAACACATTCTTGTAATGAGTGTGAAGAAGTAAACCACCTAAAACACATTCTTGTAATGAGTGTGAAGAAGTAAACCACCTAAAACACATTCTTGAAATGAGTGTGAAGAAGTAAACCACCTAAAACATTCTTGTAATGAGTGTGAAGAAGTAAACCACCTAAAACACATTCTTGTAATGAGTGTGAAGAAGTAAACCACCTAAAACACATTCTTGTAATGAGTGTGAAGAAGTAAACCACCTAAAACACATTCTTGTAATGAGTGTGAAGAAGCAAACCACCTAAAACACATTCTTGTAATGAGTGTGAAGAAGCAAACCACATAAAACACATTCTTGTAATGAGTGTGAAGAAGTAAACCACCTAAAACACATTCTTGTAATGAATGTGAAAAAGCAAATCACCTAAAACACATCCTCATCATTTTTCGCAAGTTGACTCTCATAAGTTGAAAGGTTACTCAGTTGATATTTGAAAAAAAGTACTTTATGCAATCTAGCAAATTCTTATTCAGTTTCAATACTTAGTTTTTGTATAAATATAAATTTAATTTAGTTACCCTTCTGTTATGAAAATTATATAGTGCAAACGTAACCAAATAATAGTTTAAAGTATTAATGTAATGTAATTCGGATGGTACTACCTTTTATATAATATTTCACTGTTTTCTTTTGAGAGTTTTCAAATTAATTTGCAACTTGGATGGGTTTTTGTACATTAATATAATAATATAACAATTTGTTGATTAATGTTCTGAAGAGCAATACATCCACTGATTAATTTGTTATGTCAGTATGCTAGTTATAGCATATTTATACAATAGAATCACTATGGTCCTTATTTCCCATGTCATGTTTTTAACGTCCGTTTGGACACGGTAGTGTAGAAAATATTTGCTCATAAACACACTAACGAAACAAACTTATACCCGAAGGAATAGGTATTAAAATAGAATAAGAATTTACTGGATTTGATAAAGAATTTAAAAAAAAAATAACTGAATAAGTTTTCTTCATAGATTCAGCTAATTAACTTCATAAGTTTCAATTACACTTTTTCATGAATCTCATGAGATTCATGAAGTGTAATTCAAACTTATGAAGATTTCTTAATTAGTTGAATCTATGTAAAAAACTTACTCGGTTAACATTTAAAAACCAAAAAAAACCTCATCAAATCTGATAAATTTTTATTCATTTTCAATACTTATTATTTGGGGTGTATTTGTTTAACGTCTCGGGTAAAATATTAAAATAAGTCATATATGAATAATTCAGAGAATTCAGAGAATAATTCAGGGAATAATTCAGAGAATAATTCTGTGAATAATTCAGATATATTAAAATCAAAATTCCCATCTAAAACGTTCATATAGTTTATATTAAATTCTGTAATAATTTCTTTAGTAAAGCCAATCAGAGTTTGAATATATAATGCAGATTTATGAAGCACATCTTAATATTTAACAGGAAAGGGGGAAAAAAGCCGAAACCAAAATAACAGATAGAGAAATGAACATATAAAAGAGCTAAAAGGAGAAAAAATTAAATTTGAAATACACAGTACTGAGAATAATGTATAATAAGTGAAAACTTTATGCACTAGAAACTGCTTCGGGTACTTCATAGCCCCCAGAAAAATTGTGAGTTCTTGTTAAGGTGGAGGATCGTCAGCAAAAACTATGATAAAATCACGTATTAAAATGTTCTATGAGTGATGCTTTCTAGGTTATATAGTGGCGCGTTTCCGTATTCTTGTTCCTTGTTCTTTTCGGTTGTTTGTACTGGATGTTCTTGTGCCTCTGTACTTTCCTTGTGTGTATTTACATCTTTATCACTGTGCCGGTACACAAACGGAATACACAACGGTTTCAGTTGAATCCGTTTGCGATGCAGCAGCTCCACATCATGAAAAGTATCGCTTCACGGTTCACGTTCACGCTTCATGGTTCACGCAGTAATGACTCCAAGACTAATTAAAATTTATTGTATTATTATTATATTATTATTTTTCTTGGATATCGTCAGTTCCACTTGCAAACTGTCAAATATAATTTTTAGTGAACTTCATCCCTGCACTACTTTAGAATTTGGACTCCAGAACCAAGCGAAAGAAAATGAAAAGTTAAAAAGCGACCTTAAACAGGAACCGCATAAGGACCTATACTTCATCGGGGGGGACTGGTGTCCAACAAAGTTCACCTATCGAAATCGTCAGAGATGCCATTAGAGAAAAACTCCATATAAACAGTCTTGAGAATGTCATTATGGAGGCACATCGAGTTGGTAAAAATAATAATCACACAAACAACAGATTTATAAAATTCAAACTGAGTGACCGACTTTGGAAATCAGAAATTAGAAGTGTAAGAAGTACAGTGATAAAAATCAAACCAAATATATTTATTGATGAATCACTCAGTGAATACAGAAAAAAAAATCTTTGACAAATTATTAAAACACAAAAAAGAAAAGTTAATTATTCCTGTTATGTACTAGACGGTACAATATATGCCCGTAACTACCAGAAAGGACAAGGAGTGTCGATTCGTACTCAATATAATTTCGACAACTTTCGGAAGCATCTACAAATACTGTAGAATTGTCACCAGCATAACTCGTGTGCTTGGTAAACCTATCATCACGCATTATTTATTTATATATATATATATATATATATATATATATATATATATATATATATTATACCTCTTTGCGAGTGACCCGTTACCCATGTCGGGCTAGCATCATGAAAAAGAAAAAACTATTGGTATTTGTCATTTACCATTACTTATTCGGACTATAGTGGATTAATTATCCCAGAAGAGTTCCTTGTTCCATGCACTGTCTGTGTGTATCATAAAAAACTCGGGACCATTCTGAGTTCATTCCCATATATATATATATATAATATATATATATATATATATATTAGTAATACAGTAAGTAAAGAAAAACAAAAAAATTATAAATTTATGTTGTCTTGCAATTTTATAATTCTATAATCCTTATAATTTTATAATTTCGTAATTTTTATAGTCCTTCAAATTTTGTAATAGTTAATGTTAATATTTTATAATTCCATAATTTTTTAACTCTTCAAATCTACAGTCTCATTGTACAGTAGATACATATATATGAGAGGAAATATAATTAATGAAAATACATTTTATCTCTCTCTCTCTCTCTCTCTCTCTCTCTCTCTCTCTCTCTCTTCTCTCTCTCTCTCTCTCTCTCTCTTTCAATATTATGTTCTTACGTACGGTTTTGTTTTACAATATCCGTGTCTTTAAGGATCTTGTACATACAACTATTTAGTTAACAGCATTATACAGATAAGTGTTCAAATGATGAAACAAATCAAACAAAAAGTCTATAAGAATTTTATTCGTACGAATATTTTGTTAAATTGTAATTTAATCTTCACAGCATTCTCCATCCGCTATGATACATTTGTGGATTCTCTCTGTGAAACTCTTCATTGCTCTTCTGAACATATCGAGTGGGATCCTTTTCAGTTGTTCATCTATTCTGTGGCCAAGGTCATTCACATTTAGATAGATGAAACCAGGAGTGTAGAGTTTGTCACGCAAAGAAGCTCAAAGCCAGAAATCACATGGAGTTGAATCAGGTGATCTGGTTGGCCACTCGATGGGACCTCGCCGCACAAGCCATTTTCCTTCAACGTTTGTATCCAGAATCTCACATGCAGCTGCAGAGTAATGTGGCGGCACTCCATCATGTTAATAAAGCCAATTCCTGCCAACGCCATTAGTAAACTGTGGCAAAGCTTTGTCTCTCGATACCTGGCAATAGCGTTTTCCATCCATAGTATCTCTCGATATGTCAAAGGAAACGAGTCCTGAATAACCAATGCACCCCCAAACTGTTAGTGTAGCCGTTTTAACGGGTTTACCAAATCGTATTTTGGGATTTTTTTTTCGGCCAGTAGTGAACGTTGTGTTCGTTTCCTTTACTCGTTAAACCGAAGACACATTCATCTGAAAATTTGATCTTTCCAAGGAAATCTGGAACACTGGTGAACTTTTGGCTCATTGTTTCAGCAAACTTCAGCCATCTATCAGAATCATCTTCGTATATGAGCTGAGTGTAAATGGTTTGTAATCGTGGTACCCCTGTGATTTCAATATTTTTGCTCCTGAAATACCCAAATACCCAATTCCTGTGCGACTTTTCTCGTTGAAGTTGTTGGATCGACTTGAAAACTGACGAGGACATTTTCTTTGTTGTTGTCTCCTGTCGCCGTTACTGGCCTTCCGCTTCTTGGACGATCTTTTACCAGGCTCCCTGTTTTAAAAAGTTTGAGCTTTCAGTATCGAAGATTGGTTGCATTTGGTGGTGGTTTATCATATTTTTCTCGAAATAAACGCAAACTTTCTTCACAATTATTATAAGAAATAGCCCACGATACAAGATGTACTTTTTCTTCATTGCTGTATCCTATCCTTACTGACATGTCGCTGACTGGGGCTAGGGCCTATGGCCTTCCTGTTCTAGCCTAGGCTCCTTCCTGGTCTTGTATAGTTGCTTTGAAAAGTATCGCATACACTGCAGTGATATCATTGGAATTTATTTAAATTATTAACAAATTATTGGAATGTATAAAATCCTTAAAGACTTTTCCCCCACTCTGTATATACTTTTTTGCCTATTATTACTTTTGTTACCGTATTGCCCTAATTTCTACATCATGATCAATACTTTAAACTCTCAATACTGTAAATGAAATCACTGAATCTTAAAACGTAACCGACAGTAACTGTACCTCGGTAGACAACTTTTTAAACAAGAAATACAACAATAGCAACTTGTTTTTTTCTAAACTTAAACATTCGCGGTCTCCCAAACCACTTTGACGAATTGAGAGCTAACCTAAAATTATTACAGCACAAATTCACGTGCATTATAGTAACTGAAACTTGGTTAAATGGGAATAATAAGATATTTTTTAAATTTCAAAGTACACGAGCTACCATATATGTAGGACTAACAATAGTGTCGGAGGTGTAAATGTATTTGTAGACTAAAATTACAAGAGTAAGTATATTGAAGAACTGACGACCATAAGCAATACGTCAGAAACACTTGCAACTGAAATGTATATACATAACATCCAATATTCAATTTTAGGTATCTGCCGACCAGCAGCTGGCAACGTACCAGCTTTTATTTATTATAAGTGTCGCTAGAACTCCAAACGCCAGTCATTTTGGCAACAATTGTGCCATTGCAGGACACTTAAATATTGATGTCACAAAAAAGCATTCAAATAATAACGCAAGCTTCCTTCACAACATCATGACTGGAAGTGGTTTTAAATTAGCTATTACAAAGGCAACTAGAAATTAGGAATTTGACTCTACTAGATCAAATCTTGATACGGTCTCCGCTTAACTGCATCTCAGGTATAATTATATTAAATATCAGTTATTATATCACAGATCACTTGTCTGCATACCCATGCTAATCACCCTTTTCTTTGCACAGGAAAATATAAAAGTTGACTATAGATCCTACAGCTATAATAATAAACTAAAATTCCATAAAGAAACTGCAGCTTCTAACTGGACTGGAATAACCGAAAATAGCCATGACATTGGAACAAAATTTCAAGTAATCTGAATCACACAAATGGATATATCCAACATAAACTTTCCTCTTAAATCAAAAGTAATATCTAAAACTAAATACAACAACCAATTAAGCACTCATTGTGAGTATTAAACAAAAACATGCTCTTTTTAAATTAAGTGATGTTAGGAGTATTATTGACAGACATAAAAAACCCTACTGTAACAGACTTAATGCAGTCATAAAAAAAAAACGATAGAGGGTCACTATTGTTTAAAAATTGCTGAATAAAAATCCCATTCCAAAATGCTACGGAACACTCTAAAGGATTTAATTAATACAAAAAAGTGAAAATAAATCCCTTCTCTTCCCTCACACAAGGCGGAAATTCTTACAGTGATTCTAAAGACATAGCCAATTTATTAAACAGTTTCTTTGCAAGTATCGGCTTCAAAACTGCAGCCTCGATTCCAAATACTAACACTACCAACAATACACTTACAACCCACTTCAAACTCATTTTTCTTTGATCCAATCCTATCGAACAATATCTTTCGCAACAAAATTCTGAAAAATAAAATTTCTAACATCGATACGAGCACAGTAAAATTATGCAAATTTGTATCGGCTGAAATTACATTCCCACTCAGAAAACTAATGAATGATTCAGTAAAACTAAATATATTCACTGACAGTCTAAACGAAACCAGAGTATGTCCTGTATTTAAGTTAGGAAACCCAAACACTCCATCCAATTATCACCTCATTTCCGTATCGCTAACTTTAATTAAGGTATTTGAAATCTCGTATACAATAAACTTACTAAATTCTTAGTCAAATCTTAGTCAAATCTTAGTCAAATCTAAACAGTTTGGGTTTAGAGGTGGGTGTACAACAGAAAATGCCATAAACATGCTATTATAAAATGTCTCCTCGACTTGTCAAGTCAAAAGCATTTGATACACTTTCGCATGAAATATTCATGAATAACTTTCACATATACGGAATAAGAGAAAATATCCTCGATTGGTTCACATCGTATCTGACAAATCGTCATCAATACATCATATTAAAAGATATTTATCCGACAAGCCGATGCGAACTGGCCGGATACCACAAGGATCTATTTTTGGGCCATTACTATTTCTAATTCACCTTAACGATTTTCACATCTAACGACATTATATTGAGTACAATGCAAATGATACCACACCTACTTCTTCCCATCATAATTAAGACCTTTTGATAAATGAAACGAACAGGCAATTAGAGCACATTGAGACTGGAATTTTCATGATGTTGAAAATTCTTTCATCGCGCAAGTGACCTCACTTGACGAATATCAGTCGACGAATATATTTTCATCAAACTTCGATGTTTCATGAAATACTTTTCATTGAACTGACTCCTTGAAAATAATTTATCGAAGAGGGTGGCGCCATCTATTGGAGGGAATTTCGGCTAAGTTCAATTTCAGTTTATTTTTATTAACCGAGTGTAATTAGATTCATATTATTTTTATGTTAATCAAGAACAACATACCAACAGCACCGTAAGTTTTAAGGTTAAATACATTAGAAATAAATTTACTTTATTTCGGTGAGGTTCAAAATTCAAATCTATATCACTTTTTATTGGAAATTTGTGAGCCGCCGCGTCACTGACTCGGCCATGAAACGTTAATACATTGAGAAAGTTTTGTTATATACTCTTTCGCATGGGCTTTAGTATATATATATATAAATATAAAATTAAAGCTGAGTCATCAACAGTACCTGTTCATGATTAAGACAAATTAATCATCAGAACTATTCTTTGATTGACCATTTATAATCTCGATGAAAATTCTAGTCTCAGTGTACGACTGCACGTGTAAATGGATGCGTACTAATAAAGTTTTACTGAAACTAACAAAGTGATCTGATATGATTATTGCCACAAAACATATAAATACAAACTATCAAATAAAAATTGGTAATACTACTCTTGCAAGGGTGAATGAAGTTAAAGTGGTTGGCATTAATTTAGCGAAAAACTAAATTTCAAAAGTCATGTACAACATATCAAATCCAAAATATCAAGAGTCATAATATTTAAGCAAAAAGAACTGTTCCTCAAAACACACTTCTATCCCTGTATCATTCCTCCATCCATCCACATTTTTTATATTGAATTACAACATGGTTAGCTCAGAGAAATGTATAAAACATTCCCTGGAAGTGATTCATAAAAATATCTGCGAACCCTCGCAAATAATGATAATAAAGAAAGTCGCACTTCCACAATGTTTAAAGAGATAAATATTTTAAAATTTAATGACTTATACAAACTCAATGTTGCTGTCAGTATGTCCAAAGTTATCAACAAAATTCAACATACATCATCCCCATTCAAAGAGCAATCACCCCCTATCAAATTCATCATAATTATAACACTATAGACTGTTCACAGATTTTATACGCAACCCAAACTATGCAATGGAAACTGCAGGAAATGCATTCTCTTTCAAAGGGGCAGATGTTTGGAATGCTATTTCCATAAATATCAGATAGGCTTCGTCACTAAATGTATTTCGCACATCACTAAGTACTTTATTAGCTCCTCCTGATGTACTAGGGGCACTCAATATATTTTGCCCCACCCTTTTTTCTTAGCTAAATAATAGGCCATGGGGCTGAAATGTCTTTTGGGCCGTAAGTTTGAACTTTCTGCTGTTCACATAACCGGATTTTTCCAGTTTGAACCTCCCTTCCTTGTATAAAACCGCTTTTAAATGCCCTTGTATAAAACCGATGGTTAACGCAGTTTCGAAAATGGCGTCTGACAGCGATGTGCGTCGTAAACAGAGAGCTGTTATCGAGTTCTTAACCGCAGAGAAGGAAAAAGTTGGAAATATTCGCAAACGTCTACAAAACGTTTACGGAGATGCTGTTGTTGATCGAAGCACAGTTGGACGCTGGTCTAAACGTGTGAGATCATCGGAGAGAGGGAGAACCAAATTCGATGATGAGCCACGCAGCGGTCGCACGGCATCGGCTGTCACATCTCACACTGTGCAACGTGCTAACAGCATCATTCGATGAAATCGGCGCGTCACATACAAGGAGCTATCACTGGAGTTAGGAATTAGTGAAGGAAGTGTGAATACGATAATTCAGCAACTGGGATACTCAAAAGTGTGTGCACGGTTTGTTCCTCGCCAACTGACTGAAGATCACAAAGCCCAAAGAAAAGAAATTGCTTCCGAGTCGTTGACAGAAGATACGAGACAGAAGGGGATGATTTCCTTTCACGAAATGTGACTGGGGATGAGACTTGGGTACACCGCTTTGAACATGAAACAAAACGCCAATCCATGGAGTGGCATCACGCAGACTTCCCACGCAAGAAAAAGTTCAAAATGGCTCCCTCTGCAAGAAATGTTATGGCCACCATCTTCTGGGACATGAAAGGGGTGATTCTGGTGGACATTATGAAGAAAGGACAAACAATCAACTCAGAGGCATATATTTCTACCCTACAGAGACTCCAGAGACGTATAAAGCGAGTTCGACCGGAGACAAAACTGGAAGACGTCCTTCTTTTGCACGATAACGCAACACCACACAACAGTTTGCAAACAAGAGAGGCCATCACAAAAATGCGCTCGACTGTGTTACCCCACCCTCCATACAGCCCGGATCTGGCACCTTCAGACTTCCATTTGTTTGAGCCAATGAAGGATACTATTCGTGGAACAAAGTTTCAGAGTGACGATGAGGTTGTTGAGGAGGTTAAGAGGTGGCTCCAGCCAGAGATGGGCAGTACCGCGGTACATGTAACGGCTTAAGTAACGGGCGTTACTTTTGTAACGAGTATCGGTATCGCCTTAGCAAGATTTCTAATGTAACGATGTAACGGTAACGCCCGTAATAATTTTATCAAAAGTAACGAGAATTTCCGTTATTCGTTACTCGTTACATACTGTTTTTTATGTGTGAAAAGTACAAATACATCTGTCGGCGGCGGTGGAATAGCCTGCATGACAGTCTTGTACTGCTTCTGAGTAATAAAGCTAAATTGAATGAACTTGTATGCTTTAAAGCTGTTCGCATTCAAGGAGTCGGAGATTGAGTACCTAGAAGAATACACTACTGTGGTAAAACCCTTGGCTGTGGCACTGGATCCCCTTCAAGGAGATCAGAACTGCTACTACGGTTGTCTTATCCCTACTCTCTTTGCTGTTGAGAAAAAACTTGAAAGAATTGCTCTATCATTGAGATACAGCCACCCATTAGTAGAAGCATTAAGTAGTGGATTCAGAAATCGATTCAAGAAATTCCTGAACTTGACAGAGATGCCAATGTTGCAATTATTGCTGCATTAACAAATCCACACTTCAAGTGCAAGTGGCTCACTATAAGCGAGCGAACAAACAATGAGGCATGTAGAAAAATGGTGCAAAACATGCTGATATCAACAATTAAAAATGAAAGTGACAGTGACAGATCACCTGAGGAGCCAGCTAAGACAGATGATGGTGCTTATAGCAGTAGCGACGATTTCTTTGAATATGGTCATGCTCCTGCTGACGTCAAGAAAGAAGACACCACAGTGTCAGAGATGGAAGTGTTGAAATACTTCAATGATGACAGCACTCCACTGCAGCTGCAGTCACTTGATGGCTATCCTTCAATTAAGAAGCTCTTCCTCAAGTACAATACTCCACTCCTTCCTCGGCTCCTGTTGAGTGTCTCTTCAGCTATGCAGGACATATTCATACCCCTAAGAGAGGAAATATTTCCGACAACCACGTTCGAAAAATTAGTAATGCTAAAAGGAAACCCTAGGCTCCTAGCTACATTTAAAATTTAATTCTATACCTCTCAGCTAGAATATATTTTTGGAAATGTTTTTTTTATTTACATCAGCTGCTATTGAAATGTTTCTCTTTACTTCTATGTTTAATTTTCTGTTATTCAAATAATATTTTTTGTCAAAAATGTCCTGTTATCATTGTCTGTCAGAAATAAACCTCCATTTATCTAAAAACAGTTGCGTTTGTTTTTACACACTTTTTATACTTGCTTTAATATTCTAATTACGATATACAATTATGATATATGAATTTACCAATGTAACGAGTAACGAAAGTAACGACGTTACTGTAACGAGTATCGGTATCGTCTTAAGATATTTTCAAAGTAACTATGTATCGGTATCGCCGGGGTCATTTTAAGAGAGTAACGAGTAACGGTAACGCTCGCCAATTTTTAGTAGCGGTGGCCATCTCTGGCTCCAGCGGAACCCAGCGGACTTTTACCAGCAAGGAATAAAGGCTCTTGTTTCGAGGTGGAGGAAAGCTGTAGAAAAGGATGGAGACTGTAGAAAAATAAAAACTTGTAAAATAGGTATGTAACTACTTGTGTACAAAATTTTTGGGACTTACAAGGAAACTCGGAAAGAAAAAAAAAAAGTGGGGTAAAATATATTGAGTGGCCCTCGTATAAGGTCACTAATGCCGTTATTGTCATAGTAAAGAAGTACCCATTTTATAATTAACTAGCTAAAATATGCTAATTTAATTAAACACCTTTATTTTCATAATTCATCCTAAAAAAATCATCAAGCATCATTTATTTTCTACTAAATAGACAGTTAATCATTTTATTTAAAATTATATAAGTGGAATGAAAATTAAAATGTTTATTGGCAGACCATTATCCATATGACAAATATTAATAATACAAACTGACAATAAAATAAAGTAAAAATTCAAATCCTAAGGATTAATCCAATCCTTATTGGCTATGAATCCTTATCCTATAATTCTTATCCTATAATAAGGATTAATACAATCCTTATCGGCTATTAATCCTTATCCTATAATAAGAATTAATACAATCCTTATCCTATAATAAGAATTAATACAATCCTTATCCTATAATGAAAAATAGTAATGTCGAAGTTAAGTGGAGCTCCACCATAAATTCCATAACTTAGGACTGATGAATAGCTTGGATAAATAATCGGGTTGGCTGATTTTTTAATTATCTGCATTAGAGTGTATTAAGCACGTCTTGTTACGTCCGGGAAGATCGAGACATTGTGGTTAGCAAATATTTGTGAAGCTGTTTAAAATAATCAATCACTACTTTTGTAAATTCTTACCTTATTATTATTATTATTATTATTGTTATTATTATTATTATTATTATTATTATTATTACTCGCTTTAATCACTTCTGTAATGTAATAAAAAAAGTCGTGTCACATTAATTTTACCTTAAAAGCTTTTATGCTTCGAGCGGCATATTCAAATTAGAATACTGTGAATATATTAATGCCATATCAAATATCTAAATTATACAGAAAAATTACGAAAAAGATTGCGAGTTTCTGTCAATTATATTATTTTTCTGAATAAAAAAAATATTTTCGGTTGTTTGTATTGTAAATTATAATTATGAATTATAATTTTAAAGCTTAAAAATTTTCAAAATATTCAATTACTGAAAATAAATGTAAAAAAAATGTAAGAAAATAAATGTAAGAAAATAAATAGAACCTTATAAACTGGTAAGAACGGATGTAAATAGTATTGGTGACGTCACAATGTTACGTCATCATTACGTCATGATCATTTCCTTTTTTTTTAATATTAAATGTTTTTTAATAATTGGTTTATCTTAATTTAGTTATTATTTATTATTATTTTGAATTATTATTATTAGTTTAAATTAATAATTATTAATCATTAAATTATCATAAGTGGGAATAGTTTGGAATATATTGAGATTGAAATTATTTTTTGAAATAAGAAAATCTTCACTTTCTGTTGACTCTTCATGCGGTCTCGAACCTATCTACACTAAGTTGTTTACATGAAACCCTTATCTATAGTGGTAATTCACAAATATGAGTTAATTTTACCATTTTACCATTTATCATTACAATTTTACCATTTATCATTACAGTTTTACCATTTATCATTACAATTTTACCATTTATCATTACAGTTTTACCATTTATCATTACAATTTTACCATTCCTTACTGTAATCTACTGTTATTGAATATTAAAATTACAAATTTATTTTAACATATCTGTACCTGAATTCCGTAAGATTTAAAGGTACGTGTCCCAGAGAACATGTCATTTGGGTAACGTTATTTTCATGGTCAACTTCAAATCCATGTCTGCGCCGTCTGTTATGCTTACTAGTATCGTTATTTTTAATGAAAAAGATATAAAGCAAAAATATGAAAGCTATAAAAACATCGCAATTCTTAACAAGTAGTAGTTAAATCATGATATTGTAGTTTTACAGGGACATTACCTATGTTCTAAAATTGTGTTGTTTTCCTTCTTTTCCTACAATTCAATCTAAAGCGTTTGTATTTTGAATACAAATCCTCAAAATATCCATTTTCGTCCGCACAAAACTCGTAATCTTATTTTTGTCCACGCAAGGATTTTTTTCTCTCTTTATAATTTGAGAATTATCCTGGTGCACGAAGACATCAGTGCACGGGATAACTTAACTAGATCCGGGTTTGAATTACCACATATGAATCGTGCATAAGTGCGTAATAAAAAATCTCTACGACACCTAATTCACAATCAAAACCTCTGTCGAGCACAACCAACTCTTCTTTCTTCTCACAGAAAACTAAATCATACTTCTTGTTAACTTTTCTCTTGATATTTTCAATTTCCTTTTGCTCATTTTCTTTCTTCTGAGCACAAATTTCACAATTTTCATAAATTTCATAAATATTTCGTGTACGTATCTTATAATTTGTCTGAGAGAGAGAGAGAGAGAGAGAGAGAGAGAGAGAGAGAGGTGTATTCAAAAGACTTAATGACACCTAATTACTGGTCCACATTTGGGACAATACATTGAATATTATAATTACATTTCATTTCATAATTCTCAATATTATGTTCTCGTGGGATACGCCATGTCTATGACCGATGTTATCGTCTTTCATAGACATAATCGCTTCTTTCAAATTCTTCCGTATCAGTGGGTCGATCATCATAAAATCCGTCATTATATAAGTGTTCTCTCCTGCGATATGGTCTTTTCCTATCATCATCATTGTTTGTCATCATAGAATTTTTCATTTCTGAATTGATTGTCATAAAATATATTAGGCCTATCATTTCTGTCATAGTTATTATCGTACATTCTTCCATTTGACTGTCTTCTGTGCGTATATCAACATTCTTTTGTTTCTTATTTCCAACATTCTCCCTCTCTTCCTTCTTACTTCTCTCAAAGTCAAAATGACCCTTACGTTTGTCTTCCTTGACCGATTCATTGTATAGATATTCAGCGAACATAGGCCATTCCTTATTAACTACATGGTTAATTAACTACAGGGTGATTCAAAAGTCAGGTTACATAGGGAAATACTGTATTATGTAATGATACAGGGGAATAGTCACATCACATGTTCGATAACGGCAATGCACTTGTGCAGCCAGCTAGGAATATCACATCAATGCACTCCTCCTTCGATAACATCTCATAACTCATTTACCTGCAAAGAAACAGAAAAGCCCTATGTAACCTGACTTATGAATCACCCTGTATATGGTTAAAAGAACTGCATACGTCACACGTCTGGATTTTCTTATTTTTAATATCTTCTAAGCTAGATTTACTGTATAAATACAGTATTTTGTATACTGAGAACATTCATTAACTACATGTTTGAAAGAACCATATACAGTAGGCCACATTTTTATATTTTGCTTTTAATATAATTAATGGCATTATCAACACTGCATTTCGAACATTTGCAAAACATCCGTAATCCACTTACAGTTGAACAATTTATTTCCCAAATTTTAACAATTATTGTAGTGGATAAGAATTAAGTAATTTTAATTCATATTTTAAATTTAAATGATTGCGAGCGACTGTTGGAAATTTTACAAAAAATAATGACAAAAATTTAAAAGAATTAATAATAGAAATTTGTTTTATATTTTATAATGAATTTTGGATTTAATACCTATTAATTATGCACCATTATTTGAGTCTTGTAGTAATGTCTAATTAAAAATTAGAATGTTTTGTTTATATTAAAATTATATTTAATTAGAATGTTTTTATAAGAAATTAATAGATATAATGATGTTTAACTTTAGGAAAGTTATTATTATTATTATTATTATTAATTAAATATAAATGTCCAGACCTCAGGAATATGGACAACGTTTCGTCATGCGGATTACTGCTTACCGTGTTTGTAACTGGTGTGAAGCATTTCAGCAATCACAAACTGGATCCAGTAGACGCTGATTGTCCTAATTTCGAATTCGGAAGAAGACTCGGACGTTTGGTCATAGAATGGAGAATGATCTAGTGGACGCTGCTGATTCCAATCCTGGATTTGGAGGATATTGTCTCTTCTTCGTATAATGGGGGATCTGATTTTCTTCAGTTTATAATTCTTGATACGATTACGCACGTTGATATCTTCACTGATGAATATTCATATAGTGAATCTGACTAATACACAAATTTCTACCCCTTTAAAACGAAGAGGATGGATGGTCGACGAGCAGAAAGTGAAGCACCTGAAGGGCCACGCTGAAACCACTATTATATTTCGATATAAAATACATGAAAACATTTGGTTTTGTTCTCTTCTTCCAGTTTCCAGGCAGGTTCCTTCACTACCTTCAGGGCTTCAGGTGAAAGGGACAATCTAAAAAGTATACAAAAACCACCATTGACATCAAGCAATTCAAACCGACGTAAAACCTGCGAAAGCTAAACTTTAAGAGCCAGAAATTGGTCATAAAATTGAGTGAAAAAGTCACAAGTCTTAAATTAAAATTATCTACATTTTTTTAATAAAAGAATCAACGAGTTTTCGTTTATCGTTCATTGTCTAAAGCAGGGGCTCCCAAACTTTTACCACCAAGGACCCCTAAATATTAATTCCGTACGGACATAGACCCCCCACAAAAAAAATTATGAATTCAGTTACAAACTATAGTATATTTCATAAACATAGATAGCTTTTAAATTAATGTAAAATTAAACATTCTACGCTCATTAAACCAGTTTAATAAACACTTACCAAATGTCTAGTGTGAAATGGAAATTTATTTTAATATAGTTAATGTTACTATTTTTCCAAAAGCTTAGAGACCCTCTGGAAGCTTCCTACAGACCCCTGGGGGTCTGTACAGACCACTTTGGGAATCCCTGGTCTAAAGCATGCTTACATGCTTTTTTGACGCCTTTATCAACATTTATTTTGTTGATAAAGGCGTCTTTTGAAGTTGATAGTTTCGCTGATATAGCTCGTGGAACAGCCTCTACATGGAATATTATATACACCGGAATTAGACAAAGGATCAGATAACTGATTTTTTTTTTAGAAAAGGCCACGAGTATAATAGGAAATCTGTGAGTATTATACTAAGTTGAGGGGGAACGGCGTCTCGCAGCGATTGTGCATTAAAGAGGCTCACCAAGGTATCCCGAAAAGTATTATTCTTGGTAGTATTACTATAAACCTTTTTTTCGGGCAGCTCGTAAGACCTTGTCAATAAAAATAGGGGAATATCCCATATTTTTGCGAAAGCACTCTTAATATACTGAAATTCGAAATCTAGATAGGTAGAGTTACAAATACTAAAGGCACGTAGGAATATTCTCATAAGAATACCCTTTAGATAGATTATGGGAAGAAAACCAATGAACATACTGTAAACATTGGACGTAAACAATGAGTGGCTCTTCAAAAAAACCGTAAAAGCAGGTCTATCGTTACGAGTCGTAATAATTTGAACATCAAGGAAAGAGAACGTTGAATTATGTTTCAATTCGTAAACTTAATTCAAAATTTAATTAAAAATTTAAAAAATCGTTATTTAGAAAGAAATACAAATAACGAAAGTTTCACAATTTTTTAATATTTCATATGACGCTAATAATATATTCACAACACTCATTTGAATATGCCGTTGGAATCATGGAGGCTTTTTAGGCAAAATTCAATGGCATTTAGTTAATTTATTATATAATAAAGTGAAAGTGGCAAGTAATACTAACACTGATAACAAATAATAATAATATATAATAATAATAATAATAATAATAATAAATACAATATAGAGTTTACAAGATGTTACATAATTTTAAATTAAATTAAATAAATGTAATGCTTAATAAAAAATTTATAAAGAATAAATTACGAAATTGAAAGTGTTTAATGAAATTTGTATATTTTAAATAGTTGATTATAAAATGGGAACTTCATTACGATGGTAAAAATGGCAGTAGTGAACTTATAATGTACATATTACATTTAGTGATGAAGCCTGACTGATATGCATAGGAATTCCATGCCATACATCTGTTCCTTTGAAAGAGAGTACATTTCTCGCAGTTTCTATTGTATAGTTAATATAAAATCACTGGGCAGTCTGGTGTTATAATGTTTGTATATTTGATGGAGGTGGGGTGTGATTGCTCTTTGAATGGATGATGTACTGTATGTTGATTTTCATTGATAACTTTGAACATATTGACTGCAACACTGAATTTGTATATAATCATTTAGTTTTAAAATATTTAACTCTTTAAACTTTGGATAAGTGTGTTTTTGTTTATCATTATTTGAGAGAGTTCGCAGACATTTTTGCGATTTGAAATGTTGTATATGATTTTTGGAATTTAGTTTTTGTCTAAATTAATACCAAATACTTTAACTTCATCCGCCCTTGCAAGAGTACCATTCCTAATTTTTATTTGACAGTTTGTATCAATATGTTTTGTGATAATAATCATATAGGATGACTTTGTCAGGTTCAATAAATCTTTATTAACACTCATCCATTTATACACATTTTACAAGTGCCTGTTCGTTTCATTAATCAGAAAGTTAGTGTTGTGATGGGAAGAAGTAAGTGTGGTATCTTCTTTGTATTGTACGCAATTTAATGTGGTTGAGAGATGAAAATCTTTGAATTAGAAATAGTAATGGCCAAGAGATCCCTGTGGGACTCTACTAGTTAACACCGCCTTGTCGGATAAATTATCTTTTAGCCTGATGTACTGATGACGATTTGATAGATATAATTTAAACCAACCGAGGATATTTCCTCTTACGCCATATACGTGAAGTGTGTTTAATAAGATTTCAAGCGAAAGTATATGAAATGCTTTTGACAAGTTGAGGAAGATCAAGGCAGTGTGTATGGTTTTTGCTGTTTAAGTTCTGATACACATTTTCTAGTATGATAGTATGTTTATGGCATCTTCCGTTGTACAGCCACCTCTAAACCAAAATTGTGTTTTAGTTAAAAATATCGTATTTGATTAAGAACTTAGTAAGTTTATTGTATACAAATGTTTTCAAATACTTTACTTAAAGTTGGCAACACGGAAATGAGGTGATAACTGGATGGAGAGTTTGGGTTTCCAGGCTTAAATACAGGGCCTACTCTGGCTTCCTTTAGACCAGTGGTGCACAAACTTTTTTGATGTGAGGGCCAAGCGAAGAAAATAACTAAATGTATTAGCCTACTTACTTTCCATCTAAGTCATAAATTGGGTCACTTTTATATTCTAACTTTTTCATTGAATTGAAAAGACCCGTGGGGCCACTGAAAAGACCCGTGGGGGACACATTTGGCCCGCGGGCCAGGGTTTGTGCATCACTGCTTTAGACTGTCAGGGAATATACTTAGTGTTACTGAATTATTCATTAGTTTACTGAGTGGGATTGCAGTTTCACCGGATACTAATTTGTATATTTTTACCGGGATGGTATTGATGTCAGAATCTTTATCTTTTAGATTTTTTATTGCTTGAGAGATATCGTATGATAGGACTAGATCAAAGAAAAATGAGTTTGGTTTTGGTTGTGGCATATGTTGTTGGTAGCGAGTGTCTGTAATTGGGATCGAGGCTGCAGTATTAATAGAAGGTGAAAAACGTTTAGTCTATCAAGTTTATGACTGGGATCTATATTTAACGGAAGCAAAACAAAACCATCGTCGTCAACATAACGGTACCAGGCAATGTTTGAGGTAAAGATTTCGGAAAGCAACTTCATTTTCGAAGAGTTCCATAAATATATTTCTTAACGTAGCAGAAAAAGGGGAACTCATACTAAAACCGTCTTTTTGACGGAAAAGTAAATTATTAAATGTAAAAAAGGAGTGGGTCAAACATAAACGAATTAGTGTTAGAAAAAGAGGGATGGACGGGGCCAAAGGAATCTCATTATCTAAAAGAAACTCTTCCAAATAGGACGAAGTTTTCTCAACAGGAACCATGATGAAAAGAGAGACAACACCAAACTAACCATAATCTTGTTAGTGAGACTGGCATATACCTACTTTATCCCAAACAAACATCCGAATTCTTCATATGGACATTAGAAATGTTGCCAACAAGAAACGACGGCTTCTTTGAAAGCCATTTAGATAGACCATAATTAGCAATGCAGGTTTGGTAGTTATAAAACCACATACTTGGTCTTAGAAGTTTTGATAAATTTTAATATTACACGATGTATTTAGTATTTTTAAAAGAATATTACAGTGAATGACAGTATTGTTCAGGTATTATATTTAACGGTGTCATCATAAGAGAACATTGGTACTTCCTAAAATGTGTGTGATATCATTAATTCTGCAAACACGAAGCCAGGGAATAATCCCTAAACGATACCAACACTTACAGGTTGGAATTCTGACTCACAGTCACCACTGTATGTGATCTGAGTTCTGTTTGAGTTCTGAATTTGTAACAATTGAAATTTTGAATTTATCGCTAAGGATTCTATTTTAAATATAATTAATGTAATTAAATATAATTAATAAATATAATTAATAATAATAAAAAAACATGGTTAAAAATTAAAAATAAAAACGTAAATAGAAACACACAGAAAATGAAAGGTGGTTAAAATTCGGCCAAAGTTGGTCATATTGACCAACTTGGTTATGGTATTTGAATCAAAACTTTCGAGGTATTACTAGGCTTCTTGAGAAAGTGGTTATGTCATTATAAACTCAGCCTGGTTGAGTATTATATACTGTATATATGTACAGAGGCTTTCCTTAGTTTTTGATTGATAATAAATGTTATTAAATAACAACAGATTCGTTGAATCACTATATTGCTGTCCCTTTCCATTACGTAAAACTGACACACGTTCTGGCATTCTGCTGATGAGCTATGACATTTGTTCTTAGAGACGATCATCATGGTGTCTATTTACTTTCGACAACCTTTTGTATATGTGTAAGTGTAAAAATAATTTAGTTATCCTTCTGTTATAAAAATCATATAGCGTAAATATATCCAAGTAATAATTTAATATATTAATGTAAATATAATTCGGCTGATATTAGGTTCTATATAATAATTAAAAAAATTTTTTTAAAAGTTTTCAAATGATTTTATAATTTGGACGGACTTTGTTTTGATATGATACGACAATTTATCAGTTTTTGTTGGAATCATTAATTTTGACGTTCATAAGTATAATGATTCAAATGTGCTATAATATATTTATACAGTCGAACTATTACGGTTTTCATTTTATTCAGGCGGTATGCTTATAATGTCCAGTTGGATATGATACTGCAAGAAAGATTTGCTCATAGTGGTACTAAAAAAACAAGCTTACGTTTTTAGTTATACTATTTCCTTACACTAAACTATCAGTTACTCTCATAAACTTGGTTGAGTGAATATCATTTTAAACTGGTTGAGTAACGGTGTCGATTTCAACGAATTTAATGAGAAAACGTCGTTGAAAGAGTAATTATAACATGGTTTCACGAAGAGTTAAAGAAGTTGGTAATGATTAAAGATGGTTGTTGCTGTTTAGCCGATCAGCCCACCCTGATCGAGCAAGCCGGCGGCACGCAGGTAACCGATCGCCCTCTCCGGAGTGGACCAGAGGTTCAGCGCACTAGTGATATTGTGTTGTGTTGATTAATACTATTTAAAGTGATTCTTTGAACCGTCGTTCTCTAAAAAAAATTGGTTAAAAGCACCAAAAAAACCACTTTAAATTGATCGAATTAACCAACTTCACTATCAATATATGAATAAATATATATATAAAAAACATCAAACACAATATCATTAAACTGAAACTCAACAATAATAAACTCAGTAAAAATTACATTGTAAAGATGAATAGAAGTAAATCCAAATTACATCAGGAATTTGTTAATGTAATTTTTGAATGAGAAAAATGGACTAAACACTTTAACATTTTTTAACGCGATAGAAAAGGAAACTCCAAACTTTCACTGGATGGTAAATATAGATTGTTTGTGCTTGTTTCTAAGCGGAAATTAAAAATACGAACTATCTGCACTATACACAGTCAGTTACATAAATCGCTATACGACTAGGTTACACTTACCTAAATGGCCTAGTGAATTTCTACCTCAGTAACCAATGATACGTTTGTGGAGGAAAGTTCGTCTGCATCTGTATGATATGTATGTATGTATATATCGAAAGCGCATTGGTGAAGTTTTGGATGATGATGGGTTCTCGTAATAATTATTTACGCGAGCACGGAAAAAGCAGATCTGAGTATATATATATAAATATATATATATATATATATATATATATATATATAATCCCCCAACTTAAAAGAAATAAAAACGCTAAAAACCGAGAATCTTTCCAAGAGAACTTACTCTATTCATTCAGGCAGCAAGAATTTTAGGCTTGCTGCCTGAATGAAAAGAGTACGTTCTTTCGAAAAGCTTCGCGGGTTTGTTTTTTCTTTTTTAACTTTTGGGGATTTTACTTGTTTTATCTAATTTTCACACGGTTATTGTGTTTTTAATAATTATGTACAGTATATATATATACAGGGTGTGTCAGGTCGACCCTAGAAATATGGGAATTGGCGGAATTTGTAGTTTGTATTTGGTATACCAAATACCAAATACAAACCACAAATTCCGCCAATTATTTATGAAAACTTTGCATTATAAGTGCCTATGTAAAACTGTAAACAGCACTCGGGCTTTCGACGATGTCGTTAAATACACGAGAAGTAGTAACTGGAGTGGTTTCCTGGTGCCTTCCTCAAGAAGAAATAGAATAGAAATTGGTACGCCGGCTCCACCGGGATTTGAACCCAGGGTCAGTGGATTCGGAGCTAGCGATCCTAACCACTATACCACCGAAGCGTTATAACTACATATATGAAAATGAAAATGAAATGAAAATGAAAATGAAAAGGTTTATTGGCAGACTATAGTCCATATGACAAATATTATTAATACAATGTTAATCCAATGTTTGCATTTAGAAATCCAAATAAGTTCCTTACTCCTACGATATTTATTTTATGGCATTAAATGTTCTAACTGCATCTCAAAAATTTCTTCGCACGTAACAAAAGTCCGTATTCATAAGATATTTACTTTACTGAATTCACCACGAGATATGCGTCACAGTTAGTAAGAATGTTTTATCCAATGTTGGAGAATTTCGCGTGTTGCGGTTTTGCAGTGTTGCACTGACTACCTCCTAAAATCCACCTCCCGCGACTTATTTATGTAATAAATAACCTAAATGCCATTAATTTTGTCTAAAAAGCTTTCATGCTTTCAAAGGCATATTCAGATGAGATTACTGTGAATATATTAATGTCATAACAAATATTAAAAAATTGTAAAACTCTTTCACTTCTATTCTTTTCGGAAGAAGTTTTGAATTTCAATTTCAATTTAAATTCACTTTTGCAAACATCCTTCTGGTGGTAAATTTTCCAGGCCACCGAGTGTTTCCCCCTTACAACTCGGTATGCATGACTGGTACAACCCTGTTAAGTCAATAATTCTCAAGAGGCAACACTGTTGCTACTGCTCATCTGTTTCAGAACACTTAGATTAGTTTAATTAAAAAGGTTGGAAAGAGCTTCGGTCTTTGGCTGCTCCCACTGGAGTCTTTGGGTCTCCCCCATTGGAGGTTGTGTTGCCGGAGTAAGATAAGTAAAGTGCGAATGGATAGAGGCCTACCTTATCAGCTTATTACGAGGTGTAGGACTATCAGAGGGTACTACCGTATTATTGCGAGCTATGTAACAATGGAAAAGTACCAGACTACCAAGTTGCCGGATTACCGACATGTCGTACTGGAAAGAGGCTCGTTTATATACTATAGAAAAAACAGAGTTTAGTTCCTAAGCCTTTTTACCATTTACTAAATGCTACTAACATAGCCTACTCTAGTTTGATACAGATACAGATAGGCCTAACGTAATTAAATTAAATATAGTGAGTTTATTAAAATTACATATTCTTGCTGAGAGTTGATTGAAGCTAATAAGTAAAAAAACCCTGATCCCAACCGAGGCAGTATCGTTACGCTATAACCAGTGTACAGATGTTATATATATATATCAAGTATCTCAGAATGATCATAATAGAAAGACTGAAGTAAAACGTGCAGCAGCTATGGCTTTCTTTCTTCCACGAGCCACACAAAAAGAAATTTTTTAGAGTACAAAATATTATTTAAGCCTTTGTGCCTAAAACCACATAATATTTTAATCATATTTGGTAAAATAAAATTTTGAATTAAAAATCATTTATTTAAGAAAAAAATTTTAATGTAAATTTAAGTTTCTTTATATTGAGACAAATATTATTTTTAAAAACAAAATTTTAACATTATATTAATAAGGAAAGAAATTCTTTAAATAATAACCTTTATATAAGGGTTATTTTCTTAAAAAAATTTAATGTTAGTTGTTTTACAGGGTGGGCCATAAGTCCCAATCGGTTATAATTAAAGTAAAAATACCAAAAAATTAAACGAAGTAAAAAGTTTATAATAAGTCTAGAAATATTTATTGATTATTTTAAAACATTTTTTTTTAATGTTTTGAAAATTCTGTTTAAAATCTGCTACTGTATATGAATTTTCGCTTTAATTATAACCGGCTGGGACTTACGGGCCACCCTGTAGTTTAAAAAAAAAAATGCCATGTTATTTTCTTCAAAGTTTAAAATTTTCAAATACGAATATAAAATGTTCATCTTAAACAAACTTATTTAATGAAATATTAATGTACAAAAAATATATAAACCTGACCTCAATTCGTGAAACAACCAGAACTCCGAGTAGCGTAGCAAGAAGACTACTTTACAGAGGATTGACAGAAGTAAATAGACACCACGATGATTGTCCTCAAAAACAAGTGGAAAATATTGATTCAATAAATCTGTTATTATTTAGCGATTATCAAATCAAAAACTATGGGAAAACTGAAGGTGTCTATTTACTTTTGTCAACCCTCTGTATATCAAACGTGATGGATATCTGAAGGAAAGTGGTTTGAATCCGGAAACAGTGAAATATATTGTACATTTATTTCTGTATGTACTGTATTATGGGCAGAAATAAGTATAAGGTAGTTAAATTAAAGAGTTAAACAAACAGGCAACATCCGGCACTCATTTCCCCACCTTGGTCGTATGAATGTGCCCCCAAAGCCAAATGTCATCTGAAACCTAGTACTGATAGGGTGTGTTGCCGGCTCAACTTAATCCATGTACCATCAGCAGAGCGAACCCAGAACCTTACCTCCCAGAGTCCAACAGCGAGACCACTGAGTTATCAGGAACCCGAGAATATAAAAGTAAAATTCCAGGAAATTTGGTCGGATTTCATGTGGTAAATTTGATTACGACAAATTTGGAAGTAAGCGCAGAGTAAAGTTGCCAATTTGTGGGGTTTTTTAAGTTCAATGCGTGACATTAGGATCGATGCGCGACCTCTGGCAACTTTAAGCTACTTATGTTTAATTTAAGAAAAAAAAATTGTTTTGCTGTTTAAATTGGACCTTTTCCAGTTTGTGTACCGTTTTTCATATAATTTATTTTGAGAATATTTTTGTTAAAACTAACGAAAATATCACGACTTAACCTAACCAATTATCAAGAGCGTACAGTTGATTTATTAGTAAATAGTAAATACTATTCCAGAAACAAACAATGTTATAATTAATAATAGATCAACTGTACGCCCTTGATAATTGGTTAGGTTAAGTCGTGATATTTTCGTTAGTTTTAACAAAAATATTCTCAAAAATAAATTATATGAAAAACGGTACACAAACCGGAAAAGGTCCATATTTTGTTTAAACCCTCAAAATTTAAAAGAAAAAGGTGTGTGCACTTTTGACAGACAAAGGAGGTGTAAGAAATGTAAGAAAATATGAAAAAGGTTAGTTCAAAGAAAAGCTTTTAGAGTACTTTCACGCAATGCATACGCCTATCTCGTGTATCTAGTTACTTATTATATCAATAAAAAATAGCATGAAACGCTACGCTACATTAACCTAATTTACACAATGCCTTTTTTAACGCAGTTTTTAACATTTTTATTTATTAAATATAAAATAAAAAAGATTATTTCACTGATGCATTTTTGTTTTTTTTTGTTTTTTTTTGCTGGAAGTAAAAAAAAAAGCATTTTTCTTTTAGTATAGCCAAATTCTTCGATGTTAAATTTCACTAAAACTATGTAAACTATCTCTTATTATTTTTAGTTTTAAAATGTTTGTTCAATCTATCTTTAAGTATATTAAAAGATATGTACGAGAAACCAGTAAATTATTCCATTTTCGATAGTCTTATACGTGAAAAGGTTTTCGCAGTATTTGTTTCAACTTTAAACCCTCTTTTCGTATATTTAAAATCCGTTATTTCTTTTAATTTTTGTAGTATTTAACTTTAAGTTGTTTAATATTTTAAATATTTGAATTAGTTCACCTCTTAAACGTTCATTTCGGGTGAATATAAATCCTTAATCCAATTTTTGCATGATTTATTATTAACGGTTGAAATTAATTTTGTTGATTTACGTTGTACTTTCCAACACTTCTGTATCTTTATCCATATAGAGCTACGTCGTAGCCAATGCCAATGTCGTAACACCGCTTCCCGTTGATCAGGGAAGTTAAGCGACATTGGGTCTGGGTAGTAGTTGGATGGGAGACCGTCCTCCGCGTCCAGATTATGTAGCGACCAGTGGTTCGGCTCCCACGTAAAGCTGTAGGTCTCCTCCCTCATATGACCTTAGATGTTGCGGAGGTTAAACAACCCCAATCATTATTTAAACTATGTTTTGAGTAAATGGACTCGAAAGTTTTGCAAATTAGAAATCAACATAACTTTGCCAAAAATTGATGGATTTTGATGTGGTGTATCATTTTGATCGGAAGTGGGTGTAGATTATTGCAATGATAATAATAACTAGACTGCACTCCACAAGAGATGCTAAACACACCAAGTTCTTCACTAGTATCCCCGGAATTCTCCCACAATCTGCCCTAAGTCCATGGTGTTTTCCCACTTTAAAAGAACTGAATTTTGCGAGGACTAGCGACGAACCTCCATCATGTGTCATTGTTCACTTAAAAGAGTACATCTTGGAGAATATGATGGTATACAAAATGGATTTTTGCACTCATGTCGAGTTCGTCACTAGTATTTGCAACGCCTCATATGGAGGCCACAATTGAACTGCGTACTCCAAATGAGATCCTACGAGTAATTTGTATAACGGTACAATATTATATCTTTTGATCTGTAACCAGATCTTCTTGTAATGAAACCTAATACATTATAATTTGCCTTAGCACATGACTCTATGATGTATTGCTTTGCATACTTCAAACCTTTTGTGACAATTACCATTAAATTTTTTCTACTGAAACGACAATCAACTCCTTCTCGGACATGGTGTATTTAGAGACTGTTTTCGTGAACCTATAGGGAGAACTTTATACTCATCCATATTACATTTCGTTGGACGTTGACCATCTCTGACCAATTTGCTATTTTGTTGAAATCAGTTTAAAGTCCTTCACGATCTGTAATTACCCAACCAAAAGTTTTAGTATCTTCCGCGAATTTGAGATTCTAGTAAAACAGTCGATGTTCGGATTGTTTATGTATATAATAAAAAAAAAGTCGGGGCCCAATGTCGACCATTGAGGAATGCCGTTTGTAACTAACTTACAGTGTGTCCTGAATGTCTTGTTACACCTATGTAAATGTTACTCCAGTGTTCTGTAACTATGATAATGAAAGTATATAGTAGAAAACACTGAGACATTTTATTTTATACAGAATTATACAACATTGTAGTTTATACATAGTTATACGCAAGTTTATCATGTATCCAATGGATCTGTATGCAAACCATCGTTCTCACTGCACAGAATGATTTTGCGCCAGGTTCGGTGTGTTATACTACTCATAATTTTAGGTGTTACAAGTTTAAAAGCATCCTTTGCGGCTTCCTTTAGTCCGTCATTGGAATCATAACGTTTTTGAAAAACCTTTTCCTTTATAAATCCCCATAACGGATTGTCACAACTCGAAAGATCTGGGCTTCTCGGAGGCCATTTTAATGCAGACCCTCTCCCAATCCATCGATCAGGAAACACCTCATTTAAATATTCACGAATCCTCAAGGAATAGTGGGGAGGTGCTCCATCCTGTTGGAACCAAACATCATTTAATATTCCGAGATTATACATCGGTGTAACAAGACTTTCGGGATACCCTGCACATAGATTCTTCACTATTAAATACTATCTTTGACTTTCACCCAGTAAGCCAACTCTCACTCCATTTAATTTAACTATTTCACCCTCTACAAAGTGTTCAAAAAGTCCCGTCATCCCCTACAAAATGTACATATTGTAATACCAATTGAATTTTTGTGTGATTAATTGAATTTATATGTGATTCATTGACATTTTTTTTCTTTTCCAGGTATTAGAGTTGTGTGAACAATGGCAGACCAGTCCACTTACACTGGAGGAAAGGATAGTGATGAGCACATGGGTTCATGAAAGGTCACATACTGGCAAAACGATGCATGATATCCAGAATGATTTCAACACGAGATTCAATAAGGCTGCACCACCAAACAAGACGGCATTACGCTGGGAGAAAAAGCTGTTTAAAACTGGCTCCATCAAGGACAGACCACGGTCGGGAAGATCAACAACGCGAGCAGAACACTGTGAAGGTGTGATTGCATCGGTGGCTCGTTCACCGAAACAATCACTTCGGAAACGATCACAAGAATTTGCAGTCCCCATGTCCACAATGAGAGATCACACGACAAAAGATCTTAGCATGAAAATACATATATAAATACAATTAATCACACAAAAATAAAATTGGTATTGCAATATGTACATTTTGTAGGAGGTGACGGGACTTTTCGAACACCCTGTAGATTGTACAACCTCCCTAGAAAATAAAACAATGTTAATAACTGTAAAATAAAGCAAACACATAATTCCTAATAAGTGTTTGAGGAATAATGATAATATATAGGATAATCGTGAAATAGTTACTTAATTCAACAGAAATATACATAAACTATTGTTCTATATATATATATATATATATATATATATATATATATATATATATATATATACACAGTATATATACGAGGGGCGGTCAGAAAATAAGTTTACACGGCGTATAATTTCGTAACTAAAGGACCAACATTGATTATGTTTGTATCAGGTGAATTCGTGGTGCTGGTTAAGTGTGCGGTCTACCTAGCTTCGAGCAGTCTACCACAATTAAGCTGCGGTCTACCATCTGAGTTTTGACAGAATATAAACTAACGAAAATATCACGACTTAACCTAGCCAATTATCAAGGGCGTACAGTTGATCTATTATTAATTATAACATTGTTTGTTTCTGGAATAGTATTTACTATTTACTAATAGATCAACTGTACGCCCTTGATAATTGGTTAGGTTAAGTCGTGATATTTTCGTTAGTTTTAACGAAAATATTCTGTCAAAACTCAGATGTCTAATATAAGAGTTTGCAAAACATTTTTTTTTTTAAATTTTTTACACTTTTTTTGGTTTCTTTTAATAAATAAAATTTTGTAATTAAATATATTTCTTGAACTAAATTTCTTATATTTTAATTCCTTTCCTTAAATACATTTATAAAAGTGTAATTTAAGATGATGTAGACCGCACACTTAACCAGAACTCAGATGGTAGACCGCACACTTAACCAGAACTCAGATGGTAGACCGCATACTTAACCAGCACCGAATTCGTTAATCATTGTTGGCAACACTGCACGTCGATTCGGCTGCCATCTACCGTACATTGGTTATATGAGTCAGTTGAACATGGCGTCTCGACTAGAACAATGCCCTGCCCTACGTGGCAGTCCAGGACGTTTACGTTTAATGACCGCTGTAAACGTTCCAGTGTTGAACAATATGCAGCTGCATTGATTGTTGTGCCTTTTTGCATGAAGTCTGTGAGCAAAACGCCTTTGTGGTCCTAAAACACGGTAACCACCACTTTGTCAGTAGACCTCACAATTTTGAACTTCTTTGGTCGCGGGGACCAGGGTGTTTCCATTCCATGCTGGCACGTTTTGTTTCTGGATTACGGTGATGAACCCATGTCTCGTCTCCTGTGACAATGCGCTCGAGAAATTCTTGACCACTGACAGACTCGGAATATCGTTGCAGAAATGACAGGGCACTGTTCCAGTCGAGCCACATGTTCAACTGACTCATATAACTAATGTACGGTAGATGGCAGCCGAATCGACGTGCAGTGTTGCCAACAATGATTAACGAATTCACCTGATATAAACATAATCAATGTAGGTCCTTTAGTTACGAAATTATACGCCGTGTAAACTTATTTTCTGACCGCTTCTCGTATATAAAACTACGTATTCCATCCACAAGTAATGTAAATTTTTAGAGAAAACTTTAAATAATACAAAAATACTGTGAAATAATGGATATAAATATTATAAATAATATATTTAAAAAATAATAAGCAAGGAGGGGAGACGTGGCTCTTTGTGATTTTGGTTTATTTCAGGTAAATTTCCTCTGAATTTTCTATTGTCTGAATTATTCAGCATAGCGACAGAGATAGCCAAGTATGGTTCACAGTGGGATGCATCCGAGTTAAAAGGAGTCTATTCTACAGAGTAAAGTAAGATATATATAGAAAGATTCCTTATCAACTTTCGTAAAAGCGTACGAAAATATTTTTTTTGAATAATTTCACCGTGTATCCCCTGCTCTTGCCTTCCGTCATAGATACTTCCAGTACGTTCCCGCTATCGGTTCCCCCTGTGGCTTCCATTTATCGACCATATGGGTGTTCAGTTCAGTGTTCCACCAACTGTGAGGGCAAGCGCCAAGCGAACTACTTGGCACGACTCTCCTGAGGTCCTCCTACTTCATGCCATCCTTCATTCTGGGTTTTCCCACTTCGGTCATAGGTTAGAATAACTCAACCTAGTTAGTTTGGATTATTCTAGTTTGATTAAGGATACGCCAGATTAATGTTACGTTAGATTAGGTAGGTGAAGGGTAAATGAAATTAGGAACCGTAATTGTGCGTATTCCCGCTTTCTAACTACGATCGAGAATGAGATTATCATGAAATGGGAAGTAGTTCCCGAAAAGAAAAAGATACAAAGCCAATGTTTTCGATGACTTCATACCCCAAAATTGGCTTACGTATCTCCTTTCTTACCCTCGACTTTCCCTTTTCATTCTCTTTTCCCCTCGTGAAACATTCCCCTTTTCATTCTCTTTTCCCCTCGTGAAACATTTCCCTTATTTCCTTCATATCCCTTCCGTATGACGTAATATATGACAGTCTCTGCGATGGACATATACAGTTCCCGAAAAAAGTTCGCCTACACATGTGATATTCCTAAAAATTATAAAAAATTACTAACTGGTAATATTTTTTCTTCGCAATATTTTAGTAGGTTTGGTAACAGTAATAAAATTTGAAAATCAAAACCCGATGTTTACTTATTAGAAATTTTTTATGCTTTTTAGAAATCTTGTTTCTAGGCGAACTTTTTCCCGGAAATGTATATCTGCAAAGTTTGTTATTGCAGTATTATAACCCACGTCACGAGACTTAAACGTGTTGTGAAGCATATCGTAAGCGATTCGCTTCGCTATTTACGCACTATCGCGTAAAATATTTAACAGTAAACAGTTGAATAAATTCTCGGGCTTCGTTCAATATTCTTGACATTTTCAGTAAAATCCCTCAACCAAAATGCGACAACAATACCAACGCGACATAACACTTTTACGTCAATAATATTAAGTGATGATGTTTATAAAATGGGGGTCTCTTAATTTGCAAGAAGGTATTTGCTTTATGGTCGATTTTTATTTACTTAATAATTACGAAAGTTAAAATCGGGTTTATCGGGTTTTAAATAATGGATTGTAATGTTTTTATTTGTGTCACACGCTTTGAAACTATATATATATATATATATATATATATATATATATATATATATATATATATATATATATATATATATATATATTGGATTGGGTGACCGTTCTCTAGCTGCGTTCAGATGATGTAGCGACCCGATGTAGATCGCACGTAAAGATGTAGGTTCTCTTCATCATATGACCTTTGTTGTTACGAAGGAAGCTAAATAACTCCGAACATTATTATTCGTTGTTGGACCAAACTTAAATACTGATAAGAAATTAAACTTTTATTCTCATTTTAAAATATCGTACACACACACACACACACACACACACACACACACACACACACAGAAATTTCGAATATTTTTATTAAAAAATAAATAGAACAATGTGCACCACTTCCTCTAACTGTGAACTAAAACTATAAGAAAAAAGAATGTGTATTAAAACAAAAAGTAAATTAAAATTATTAAAATGACTATAAAATCTCAGGGCAGTGGAAATGCACAGATACTACACACAATGAGTTGACAAAAGTAAATAGACACCTTCAGTTTTTCCATATTTTGAATTTGGTACTAAAAGTCAATAAATGATAATAGATTAATTGAATGAATATATTCAGAATCGTGTTGCTTTCCCCTTTGTATTACGTAAAGCTGACGCACATTCTGGCATTTCATTCATGAACTTTGCCACTTGTTTTTGAGAACAATCATCACGATGTCTATTTACTTTTTCAACCCTCTGTATATACTAGATTCACCAACGCAAAAAAAAAACATCAGTAGTTTTAGAGCTCAGAAGCAACATTACGTGTCTTTTGGAAACGCCAACTGGATAAGTAAATTATTAATCTCTAAAAATGAAAACAGAATTTTCACAGATTTGCCAAATATTGTAATTAACCACTTGAGCATTTGTATTTTCATTAAATACTGGTATGTAAACACAAATGAAGAATACGCTTCATTCTCTGTAAATTATTTCTATGTTGAGAAACATTTTTGGACTACAAATATTTAAAGAAATTTAGACATTATTTTTGGCATTATTTGAAGAATGAATTTATGAAAAAAAAGTCTCTTAATCCTTCCTTGAAATGCATAAATTTGACACTAATTCAGTCTATTATGACATCAGGAGACTAGAAATCCAGCTTATATATACACTGTATACTGTATAGCTATTTTCGTTCACCGACGCTCAGCTCAGTTCTGCCTAACGCCCTCTTGGATATGGTATGCTGAAACACTGTTTGTGGTGCATTGTACATGTAGGAGTTAACTGAAAACCAAAAGGATGGCTTAAGGCCCAGGGATTCCCAAAGGGGTCTGTAGGAAGCTTCCAGGGCGTCTCTAAGCTTTTGGAAAAATAGTAACATTAACTATATTAAAATAAATTTCCATTTCACACTATGTCCGGTCTATGTCCGTACGGAATTAATATTTAGGGGTCCTTGGTGGTAAAAGTTTGGGAACCCCTGGGCCTTAAGCAATGAAGAGCTTATATCAATGGCAACAGAGCAGGAGACAGAACATAAAGATATTGCGGAAGATAAGGATGAGGAAGAAGTTGGGCCTGTAAAGACACTTACAACAAACGGTATGACTGAAGCTTTCAAGCATCTTGAAGAAGTATTTTCATACTTCAAAGAAAACGACCCTAATATGGAGAGAAGCTTGTGTGTGATTAGGGCCATGGAAAAGGCCTGCAACTGTTACAAGGGTCTGTACAATGAGAGGAAGAAGGCTCAAATGTAACTCACTCTGCAGGGTGTTCCATTTAAATGGAATCATAGGGAGTAATTAATAATGTCTTTTTTTTTCAGATTTGTGAGAGTAAACGTAATAAAGGTAATAATAAGATAATAAAGGTAAAGGTAATAAAGGTAAGGTAAGGTAATAAAGGTAAATAAATGTACCAATATCCTTTCTAATCTTTATTATTCCCATTTAAATGGAACCATAGGGAGTAATAAAGTTTGGAAAGGATATTGGTACCTTTATTACCTTTATTTACCTTTATTACTTTACCTTTATTACCTTATTATTACCTTTTATTACATTTACCTTCACAAATCTGGAAAAAATACTTAATTACTCCATATGGTTCCATTTAAATGGAACACCCTGTAGATTCTTCCTTTCGCTCAAAGACAGCTACACCTCCCTTTTGAGCAGTTTCCTTTTGATAGAATAATAAACTTGTCTCAGTTTGCTTGTTTTTGTGTATCATTTATTATTTATGTTAAATAGAGCTACAATTAGGGGCTTTGCCGTGAAAATCAAATTTACTAGCACGAACTAAAGGTATGTATATTGATCCCTATGGAGAAATTAGACTCACTTAACGCTCTATTTTTGTGGAACCAGTTAAGAGCGCTAAATGAGGGATTGCTGTATATGAAAAAAAATCATCCCCAACAGGGTTCGAATTCATAAACCTCTCGAGTAGAAAGTGAAGGCGCTAGCTATGACACTTAGTTTTCCATTATGAAAATTCGTGCGTGTTTATGTATGGTATTCCATGTGTGTATATATATTAGAGGGAATCCATGTAACTAGGGATTTCATGAAAATCCTAGTGACACAAATTCCCTGTAACATATATATTTAGGAGGAGAAATATGTTTAAAATTATGGAGAATATGAACAGGAAAATCTGTGAGTTTAGAAGTTCGATACAGATTTGAAAGAACCAAGAAATGACGCTTTATATTAGAGAAGAGAGATTTAACAGACATCTGAATGAAAACTGAACGATTTGCATGAAAACTAAATGAAAACTACCAACTATGACATGTCAAAAGCCTTATCGAAATATCGAAATACATGCAATTAAAGAAAGCAAACCAGTATGGGAAGCAAAAAATGATGGGGGGGGGGGGGTTAACCTCCTTCTCAACATCTAGGGTCATATAACGGAGGGGATCTACTACAGTTCTACGCGGGATCCGAAACACGAGAAGCAGTATTACGAAGTTGGCCACGACATAGCCCAGGTAAAAGGTGACGGGGAGAGGGCCATAAAAAAATAATATCTTCCTTTCTCGCGAGAAGAAAAATAAATTCATTAAAATAATGACTTACGAAGGAAGAGCAATACCACTGACACGTGACCTGAAACAATATTGAAAATATTCACTATTCCAGTGGTTCCCAACCTGGGGTCCCCGGACCCCTGGGGGTCCGCGAAGGTAGTACTGGGGGTCCGTGAGCTTTCAATATTTCGAGAGGCTCCAATGGAAATCGCACATTTACCCACGATAAGGGCGCTCAGACTAAAATTTCAAGTTTCCTTGCTCTTGGCTGAAATTATTAATACTTTTTTAATACGCTGTATTTTAATTGCATACTCACTTATATGCCTTTATTTGATAGTGAAAAATGAGAAAACGAGTTAATTATTAGTTAATGAAAACAGTTTGTTTGGTAGACGGAATCTTTCAAAAACATGGGGTCCGTGGGAAAAAAATAAAAATAAAAGGGTCCTTTGTGGTGAAAAGGTTGGGAACCACTGCACTATTCATTGGCCACTATTTATTGTTTACATAAATACTTAGAAAATTACAATAAATTAACTCTAAGAGTTTTGAAGAAGACAACAAAAAGGGAATTTACCTTACGGATATGGTCTCTATGATTACATACAGTTTCGGAATAAAGTTCGCCTAAAAACATGAAATTTTTTAAACCATACTACTTGGTGAGAACTTTTTTTTTAATTCTTATTACTATCACCAAAAACATTAATAAAAGAAAAACAAAACATTACCAATTAGTAATTTTTGATGCTTTACAAAAAACTTTGTTTCTAGGTGAATTTTTTTCCAAAACTGTACATAAAAAGATATATAATTTTAAAAAAGAAATAAAAGTATTAATTTTCAGCCCCAAACACATGTTGTGGTGCACTTATAAAAAGGGTAAAAATTAGTTAACGAAGGTTTCACATTCAATGATGGAAAGCAGTTTCAAATGAAACACACATTTTGCAGTCACACAATATACAAACTGCGAATTCGCGAATACCAGAAATTAAAACTGCAGTAATTTTCAGGAAGGTGAAGCACATACTTGCCAACCCTACCGATTTAGGCAGTATGCTACCGATTTGAAGGCTATGCACATTTGCAACATGAAAATAATATCAAACGTTTTAGGTTCAGAATGCACTATAGTGCATCATTTAAGGCTAGATTTTAAAATATTTCCCCAGAGGGGGGAGCATGCTACCCGACTCCCTAGCACTGATTACAAATCCTACCGCTTTTGCTTTTCAAAATGTTGGCAAGTATGTAATTAACTGTACTTTTTTAAGAACATTGCAAAAACTTTAAGTTAAAAAAAAATGAACATACCGGAATGGATCTGATACATTGGCAATGAAAACAGATCTTTTCGCGGGTCGTTTGGTGAAATGGGTATCGTGGTATAGTTTGAAACGTTCTAAATAAGTCTTTCACCAGTGGAAATATCTGAGGGATAACTGACAGAGTAATTTTCTTTTACTGTACAAAATCAAGAGATGAGCCTCGTGTTTGTCATTTAATTGACATGATAATTTTAATGGGATTTTTGTACATCTATATCAGCGGTCATCAACTTTTTTTCACTGAAGGCACCCTAAACTCATTTATCATATTTCGTGACACCCCCTAAAACATTTTTTTACGTTAAATGTTGTAGATAATTGTTAAACATTAAAACCTGCCTAATTTTAAACTCTGAGTTATGAATTGTTATATTTTAATAGTTGTTGTTAATTACGTTGAAAATAAAATAAAAAGAAACTTAATCAAAATTAACAACATGAGTTCTAAAATACCAATCAATGTTGATAAATAATCATAAGTCTTTAGATTTCTGCGACACACCAGTATGTCTAAAGTAGGGTACTAAAGTATGTCTAAGTAATTATGACATAACGAAACACTGGGGAAATTTTACAATTATCACAGTATATATTACATTAAATGTTTATCAATGTATAATAATATAATCAATTGTTTTAAAATTAAAAAAATGATACATTTCATTTATATTGTACAAAGGATTGACAAAAGTAAATAAACACCACGATGATTGTCCTCAAGAGCAAATGGCAAAGCTCATCAATGGAATGCCAGAACGTGTGTGAACTTTACATAATGCAAAGGAGAAAGCAACGCAATTCTAAATACACTGATTCATTAAAAATGTTATTATCTATTGCCTTTTATTAGCAAATCAAAATCTATGTGAAAAAAAAACGAAGGTATCTATTTACTTTTGTCAACCCTCTGCAGCTATTTGAGGTACGGATAAGGTCCTTTTTGTGCACTTCTTCACATTACTAAACTGGTCTCCTGGAAACAAGCACAAGTTTCACACTAATGTGTTGAATAGTCACTTTGTTCAGTGCGTTTAAATTTACCTACTGTTATTTTAGTTCTGTTATTGTTATCTGGCCCTGAGAGGCCACAGAAATGTCTGTGAACCGCTGGGGCATAAGGGTTGGACATCTCTATTGAGATAATATCCTTTTAATAAATTTTACTGTTGCAGCTGTAAAGCCACTGATAATGATTGGTTTGAAAGCTACTCTATCTAAAATCCACCATTCTGCCTCATTTAATGTGATCTGTTCTACAAAATTCATTATTCAACATGGCACTTATCAGGGTTCTATTTTTGTTTGTGTTAAACATAAATGATCTTCCACAATGTTCATATATGTTCATATTATGTGTAAATGATACCACAGTCTTTCCTTCTAGTAAAAATCTATCAAAAGATACTATTAGTACTAAATTTACTAAAATTACAAAATAACTCATCACCCACAAATTTTTCAACAAAATAAAGTTTGTGATTTTTTAGTAATGAAATTTGGGTATCATAAAACTGAATGTTGGTGGGTCACCTGAAGATCAGGACCCCCAGCCTTCTTTAGTTAGCTTTATAAGGCTAACTAACGAAAATATCACGACCTAACCTAACCAATCGTCAGGGGCGTACAGTTGACCTAACGATTGGTTAGGTTAGGTCGTGATATTTTCGTAGTTAGCCTTATAAGGCTAACTAAAGAAGGCTGGGGGCCCTGCTCTTCAGGTGATCCATGTTGGTTTTACTGCACTGAAAGAATGCAATGCAACGAGAATCCTTAGTATAATGGTATATAAAATTAAGAAAAAACACGTGATTTATATATACTAAAAGCTTACCAAAAGAGTTGCAACACTATTTAAATTTAAGTAGCTAATCCCCAAGCACATTTCCTTAAATCTGTAGGAAACACTCGTCCTTCCTCACTCAAAGTACTGGCCATTGATTTGGGGATATTGTAAAGGAAATTCATTAAAAGCTATTATTGTTAATTGAATATGGGACGAATGAATTATAATTTATCGTAATTATTTTAGGACTGCAAATGTTCTCTTTGATGAATTAGAACTATTGAAAGTCAAAAACTTTATTAAAGTGGTTGATTTTAGGAAAATATGTAATAATGCCTTCTAACTTATTAACATATTCACTCTTATTCAACCAAAGGTTGAATAAATTATTCCTCGTTTTAGGTTACCTTCACAAAAATCATCAGTTATATCAAACTGAAACTATGGAATGAAATAAACACTAAAATTAAAATATCTTAAATGTTAAATTACTTAAAATCAAGATGGAATTTGTCTTTTATTGTAGAATGTTTAACTAGTGATGGGCAAGTAACGAAGCATTTGTAATCGATTACAGTAACTAAGTAGTTTTTCCAGTAATCTACTTGTAACTAATTACTTTTCTGAACGATACTTCTAATTGATTAAAAATTTATCAGTAGTAACTACTTTTTACTTAATTACTTTTGTAAAAAGTCATACAATTACTTTTTTATATTTTCTTTTTGTTTTTTTCCAGATCTCGCAAGGCTGTTTAGTGTTTCTTGCCTAATATAATGTATAAACCTCGGTGGATAGTAGTCTATTATGACTTGATCCTCTGGATCAGAGATTCTATCTTTAGTTTTAAATCGATAATTAATTAGTTTTAAATTGATAATTATTTAGTTTCGTAAAAATTGGTCGTTGCCAATTTACCGGCAGTTTTTACATAAATTTCTTATGTTCTTGTGGTTCGGAACCCACGTAAAATTGTAGGTCCCCTCCGCCACCACGGAGGACATACACAATACACGAACACAGTTAGGTAGACCAGCCATGAGTGGATCCTAGGGTCTTTGTTGGTCTGAAACATTATAACATTATTATAACATTATAATTCAGCATTATAGTGAATCACGAATGCATGAACTAATAGTTAAAATTGTAATCATATTACTAGCATATCAGTGCTGCAAATTTGTGCTATGTAAATAAAAATAAACATTGAAAAGCAATATATAATTATAATTAATCCAGAGAAGTAATTTCTACTTTATACTTTTAGTTACTTTTCAGGCATCAGTAATTTTTACTTTTAATCGATTACTTATTTAAGCAAGTAATTTTACTTCTACTTCATTACTATTTTTGGCAAGTAATTCTACTTTTACTCGATTACGAATCTTAGTAATTTGCCCACCACTGTGTGTGTAACAATAATACACTGATATTACTTACGTACTTGTTTTATGTACATCATTATATTATTTTACTACATTAAATATTTTACTAACAATAAAGTTGATAGGAAGTTCTTTTTCATGTTTAAAGAATGTATTTGACAAAAGGAATTTTTAATTGAATAGAAACTGTAGTAGTGTATGAACTCATTAAGTCCAGAGGTTTAACGGTTAAAATTACTTTAAAGATATAAAATAGTCGTTAATTTGTTTTTAAAAAAATCAGTAAAATATTTTTGTATTATATATATAACTGCCGAGATCTGGTATTCACAAATAACACGAACTTCATTGCTAATATAGAAATAACCCCAACCATTATCTCATACCATAACATAATCGGGATATCAACAAATCTGGCGATAACATTAAAAGACAATACACATACGGAAAGAAGAAGTAAATTTGGGGGCTTTCATCTTAAACACCAAGACCATAAATTGGGAAGAAATCAGATCACACGTGGCCCAAATAGAGTGGAGAACAGTTTTAGAGAATAAAACAACTGAGGAAATGCTAACAACCTTAGAAGAAAAGACGCTGAGAATTTTAGAAAAATATGCTCCGAAAACGCAGCCAAAAGGAAAGAGGAACTGGCTACGGAGGCAAAAGAGAATAATATTCTGCAAAAGAAAGAGAATAGCGGCGAAGTTAGCTAATTGCGGAAATAACAATGTCAGGAAAGTAATACAAGAAAAATTGGAGAGAATCGATAGGGAAAAACAAACCCTGATTAAGGGCTATACAGAGAGGGAAGAGGAAAAGGCGGTAGAAGCAATAAAGGAAAATCCAGAATACTTCTATAGCTATGCGAAAAGGAAAACAAAAACGCGCGCCACTATCGGGCCTTTAAGGAAAGGAAATAATGAACTAACCGACGATCTAAAAGAAATATTTGAAACATTGAGAGCCCATTATAAATCGGTCTTCAGTACCCCAAAAAGTGACAAAACGATACCTGACATCAAATAGCATGGAATCAAAACAGCCGTTCAGCTACACGTGGGCATGAAACAGGCCCACAGAAAATACACATTTCTGTGGTATTTCCCGAAGCGTCCACCAGAGGACGTCACCAAGAACTATAAAATGCAGTTTCTTCCTCAGTTCTTCCTCACTTCTCGTTTGTCATTTTCTCGTTTTGGTCGCAGCCTTCGTCAGCAGCAACACTCGTCACGTCACCCGCTCTCCGATCTTCGCCAGAGAGCGGCCTGCTACTTCTTCAAGGCTCCGGTCTATCATCAAGTAAGACCTACAGACCGTCTGCAGAAGCAATCCTTCGAAACCCAGCGCCGTTCGACTTCAGCCGGCCTCAGTCCCTCAAGCAACATCTTAACACTACACGAAGCGAATCAACACTTGAGATGACATCCTTCTGACTCTGGTTTAACTCATCCTTCAATCCTTCATCCCAGTCGACCGGCACCCGTTCAACAAGCTTCAAGAGGACGGTTACCTTCACCTCGGGCCTACGTTCTACAAGGTCAACCTTCAAACATCTCTTCATCTCAAGAGGTATTTTCAACATTGTCGGTAATCTCTCTGTGCCTCGTTCTTAAGCAACGCTCGCTAGCCTACAGAGCATAACCGCAGCGGCGTGATTAGGCTATACCTAAAGTGCTTTCAATACCGTTCAAACTCACTTTCCTTAAGACTGCAGTAGGCCTAATCCAAGTGTCAGTAGAATACCGTAATTGTGTATCACCCTGTTATGGTGATACTTCGTATAATTATTAATTGTGCATCAGACGAACTCTCTCATCCAAATCGCAGTAGGTTATTTCCTATTCCTATTCATAGGGTTGTATCAAATACCTTAATTGTATCACTGTGCTATTGCTTTCTTTCATGCGACTCATTTTTACTTTGCATCCGTTTAAGTAATCTTTTAAGCATTTCCATTATTTATGGCCTAATCCATTCAGTGTACCAAAACGTACGTGCATAATTTCTATTATCATTAGGCTGCGTCATTTATTCAATGTTCCATTTATGCATAACTTTTAGCCTACCTAAATTAGTGTTCATCACTCGGTGTAGTGTAGTACTTAACAATTAATCTGTATAACCTTTACCTCATCGGCTAATCCTCAGGTTATCTTAGCATACTATAAATGCTGTTATATAATTGTTAACCACTATAATTACTGCATTGTATTTGTTATCCACAGTGTACGCGCAGAATTTCTGTTAACAATGGGCTTCATATTTCATGTTGCCTACCATAAATGAGTCTATTACTTAACAATTAATGTGTATAACCATTTCCTTATTTGCTAATCCTCTGTCATATTTAACATAATATAAATGCCGTTATATAATTGTTAATCACTATAATTACTGTTTATATCATTGTTATTCACTGTGAACAAATAACTGGTTTATTTTCTTAATTAAACACAAAACCACAAGGTAATTTTTCTAGCCTTATTAATATTATTTGCTTGGGTGTAATCCAAGATGGTGACCTCGAATCAATCCGTATCACTCAGAAGTAATGATAGTGGGCCTACTCCATTAGCCACCTTCAAACTGGTGATACCGTAGGACATCATAAGTTGTTGACCCAGCCTATCATTAAGAATCAATCATTTTCATCAATTAATCATTAGCACTAAATTAATCAGTATCACCTCACTCGGCTAATACTAGGCCCACTACAGATGCATTCTTCGAAGAGAAATTGAAAGGAGAATGCATAACAGACTTTGATTTTACCCCAGAAGATGTAGCGAGAGCTACAGACAAATAAAATCACATTCAGCTGCAGGTCCGGACAAATGGAACGCACTATTGATTAAAAACTGTAAAAATGAAATAGCTACACCCTTATACTGCACGGATTCCGATCAGGAAGATCATGCCTATCACAACTTATAGAGCACTATACCAATATCCTAGATGCACGGGAAGGCAATGAGAACTACGTTGTCATATACACGGATTTTGCTAAAGCTTTCGACAAGTGCGATCATGGTATAATAGCACATAAACTGAAACATATGGGAATAACGGGCAAAATGGGAAAATGGATCTACAACTTCCTCAGAGAACGTCTACAAGTCGTCAAAATTGAAGATGTATCATCATCAGAATCAGAAGTACGCAGCTCATTACCATATAGAAAGGAAGAAATTAATAAACTAGAAGAAACGCAGACACATTTCACAGCCAAGATTTGATGGCTGCAAAGAACTCAAGTACTGGGAAAGACTACGTAAACTAAATCTGTACTCCCTGGAAAGAAGAAGAGAGATACACCATAATCTACATATGGAAAATAAAATGATCGAAAAACTGATACCAAACCTCAAACTAAACCCAATTACTATCCAAACAAACCTGAAAAATAGGAAAGGCAGAATGTGTAGTGTTTCCAAATTAAAGGTCGACAAGGGACCTCCTCAACATTGAAGGAAAATATTTTGGTTGTGAAGGGGCCAAGACTTTTTCACCAGCTTCCAAAGGACCTCAGAAACGTTACAGGGGTCAAAGTTGAAGTCTTCAAGAGAAGACTAGATGCTTGGCTCAGGACGGTACCAGATGAGCCGGGTGTACCTGGCCATGTGCGGTGGAGAGCGCAAGAGAGCAACTCGCTCCTCCACCAAGCCAGGCCTAGAGGCGGGACCACCAGCTTGACCTACGTGTGAAGAGAGACCAACACACGGAACCTAAACGAGAACTAATATATACCTTTCCTTTCAACCTTTGAACCTTCCAAATGTTCTATGCAATAATTCCTCATTTCACGAAGGTCAAGATTGTCACCCTTCCCTCTCGAGTTGGCCTGGTGAAGTAGAGAGTTGGTTTCGTTTCTTGTACTCTCCACCTCACATATCCAGGTACACCCCGCTCATCTGGGATTGTTCTGAGCCAGACGTCTAATTTTCTTTTGAAGATTTTCACCGCAACACCACTCGTGTTCCTTAGTTCCTTGGGCAGCTGGTTAAACAGTCTTGGTCATCTCACAACGAAACTATTTTCCTTCAGGGTTGAGGATGTTCCCTGTCTAGCCTTTAATTTGGGAACACGAGAACAGTCTTCCTTTTCTACTTTCCACTGTTGTTTGGGGAGTTACAGGGTTCAGAGTAAGATTAGGGACTAGTTTCTCCACTATTTTAGAAGTGCAAATAATGGTGTATTTCTCTCTTCTTCTTTCTAATGAACATAGGTTTCCCAGTAATTTACTTCTTTGCACCTATTGATCTTGGATGCGAAGCTTCTCTGAATCCCTTCTAGCTGACTAATGTCTTCTTTTTTATAGGGTATGTTAGGACCGAGCAGTATTCCAACTTGGGTATGATCAGTGCTTTCAATAGAAGAATCATTATATTCCTATCCCTTCGTTTAAAGGCTCTCAGTATCTGCCCAGTTATTCTCTTTGTTACCTTCGTGAAAATTATTTCACGAAGGTAACACGTGAAAAATATTTATGATGAATAAAACCACGAAGGAAAGAAACACAAAATGGTGCTCAAGCGCTTTCGTCTAATGACATCCTCAGGAACATCCTGAGGATGTCATTAGACGAAAGCGCTTGAGCACCATTTTGTGTTTCTTTTCCTTCGTGGTTTTATTCATCATAAATATTTTTCACGTGTTACCTTCGTGAATAATTTTCATATATATATCTATATATATATATATATATATATATATATTATACACCTCGCGACCTCGTAGCAGTTCACACGAAGGTTAAGCCGGTGGTCCCGCCTCTAGCCCTGGCTTGGTGGAGGAGCGAGTTGCTCTCGTGCACTCTCCACCACACATAGCCAGGTACACCCGGCTCATCTAATACCATATTCAGCCACGCATCTAGTCTTCTTTTAAAGACTTCAACTTTGACTCCTGTAATGTTTCTAAGGTCCTTTGGAAGCTGGTTAAAAAGTCTTGGCCCCTTGAAAAACCAGGCTATTTTCCTTCAGTGTTGAGGAGGTCCCTTGTCGGGCCTTTAATTTGGAAACACTACACAATCTGCCTTTCCTATTTTCCAGTATATATATATATATATATATATATATATATATATATATATATATATATATATATAAAACAGAAACTGAGCGTGCATGATAATATTATTTTATATTAAACATTTTTTGAAATTTAAATCCTTGTTATTTTTTGTGCAACGAACATTTTCAATACCTTCTGTTTCGTTCACTATAATGGCGCTGTAATATATATTATTTATACGTGTATAATTGTATTATTCCATATTAAACTTTATTTTTGGAAATGAAATCATTGTTATTATGTGTAACTAATATTTGCACGATCTATTATTTTGTTCACTAAGGGCGTTGTAATATGTATTATGCGTATGTAAAGGTACTGTATTATACTAGAGTAAACGTTTTTTGAAAGCAAATTTATAAATGCCCTTTTTGGGGGTTTTACTGCTTATTTTTAATGTTTATTTTGCCTATTTGCTTGCCTTTTTTTAAGTTTTTTTGGTGCCTAAACATCCGGGGTCTAATAATAACGAATGTCTCGGGTAAATAATACTGAAACAAATTAATTAGGCAACTAATTATACACTCTAAATAGAAGTAGACGTTTCGTTAGATGTTTCATTGTTCCACTTTTGTGAATTTTGAAATGTCTAATGCGTTAGACGTTTCACATTAGTTAAACATTTTTTTAGGCATTTCAGTAAGTCATTTAAACTGTCTAAACTCTAAATTGTCCCAGTATTTTAAACAATTGAAAAGACTAGTCTGAAATGTCCAATCGAAGGAAATGTCTAATGAATTGTCTAACGATGAAAAGTCTAATGAATGAAAGTTTAACGAGTTTAAGTATAAGTTTAAGTTTATATGAAAAGAATATTGTTTCACAGCATTTCTCGTAACTTAATAACTTTTGACTTTCAATTTATATCCATTTCTTCTTGTAATTGACTCTGTATCCTTATCAAATAACTTCTGTAATATACACTATCAAAGCCATTTCAAAACGTGTCTGTCTCAAAACTGGTTTGGCGAGTTCGTTCCTCGTACTCGCGATGCCTCATATATATTTTATGACCCTCTATATTCTTGGCAATGATGGCTGAACGTATTCTGAATGTGTGTATGGGTGGAGCGGTGCTTTGTGTAAAGCAGTGAAGCTTTTCCTTCTAATTACACTTACAGTAAGCTATTGAAACCTATATCTCGAGTACTGAGAATATATATTGTTATATAACGTGGTTTTATATTTTGCATTTACTGAATGATTTATATTTTTATTTCAGCCTGTTTTCCTTTAAACCACATTATATAAATTTAACCCAAGGTTATATATATAACTTATTATAGTCTTATTTCTTTGTCAATCCGTGTAGGAGAATAATTGGAAAGCCTTATACAAAAATAGTGTATTCGTCACAAATCTTATTAAACAACTTACACTGCAAAAATGAAATTGTGACAGTGATAATTTTTTGTTTATTTAGGGCAATGATACTTAATAATAAAATTAAGTAACATGCACAAGCAATTTCAATTTGACTGTTAGACAAGTTTAATCTGCAATTGGTAGTTATTTAACTGAATACAGCCGTATTGTAATACACAAGACCATTAAAAATGAATGAACTTAGACATACTGCAATTTTGATTGAATTATCTCTAGAGTAACAATTGTTTCTCTACCCGGCCTTTTGACCGTATTAGCTAGGTACATAATACATTTTCATAGAATTATTTGAATCCTATCTGGTTATTTGACCATTTCAATTATAATGTCTAATGTATACCTTAGTTACAGTGTTTACCTACTTCCTTTTTGACCGTGGTAAATATTCTCTTCTTGAGAACTTTTCCATTATATAATAACATGTGTATTTTATATTTCTACCATTTCTACCGAATGTACGGCACTCAGTCCGTTTTCTAAACGGAGAATGTAGTGATATTATTTCCGAGTATTTACAGACATGAATCGAATATATGGGGGTGTCTCCGTTTTCTTCCGTTAAATTTTTAAGGGAAGACTATTTTGCGTTTCAATTACTTTAGCCAACACATTCGTTTTATGAGTGATTTACGTGTTAGGTCCGTTTTCTATACTCTTATAGAGGAGAAATTATTTGAGCTCATTCAATTTTGTGAACCACACATTTTCTTTATGTTAAATTGTAGGGTGAACTAATTTGTGACTTTTACTGCAAACTTTCACACGAAGTCTTTTTATGACTTTATCGTTTCAACTTCAGAGACGCAGTGCCTTTCTCCGTTTTTTTATGTGGCGCCTTTTGCTTCGCGTTTTATATTTTAGTAAAGACATTAATCCCATCTTTTAACTAACATAATTTTATGCTACGTTATTCGGCAATAGGTAGAGAGTAATTTGATATAAATTTCTTTCTCGTTCACTGCTTTAATGCAATTTGACTTTATACATAACTTCTTTTTTCGGCCTATGACCTTCTGTTGCCGCGCAAGGCTGCCAGGCGTAAGATTTACTTACATACCCAAATAAGATTATCTTAAATTGATTCATCCTATTTTCAAGAACTATCAACCTTTAGAAAAGATGTAATTGTAACATGCTATCGATTCTAACAACTTAACCCTGAATGCAGTTTCTCTTACATGAATGAACGTTCAATTTTATAGCGTCTTCTTCGCTTTGCCTGGCGTGAAGCGCGGGAACCCACATGTTTTTTCACAATTGAATTTTTTTATTTCTTTCCCTAATTTAATTATGTGTAGCTTGCCCCTTCATAATTGTTATTTGAAATTGTATATAATTAAATAGACAGTGGAATTCATTATCTTACGTCCTAAGTTACATGGGAATAGACAGAATAGTTATGTCTTTAAGATTTTTCAAATTGTTTCGTTTACACCCGAAACGGACTTCTATACAAAAATGCCGAGCGCCATTTTTTGCCTCGTTTGTTTTTGTTTCATGACGAAGAACAATTCTTTGTTTGAACTTCGTTTTCAATTTGGCATTTACACATACAAATTCATTCTATTTGCATGAGCAACCGTTGTGGCCAATTTCGGCTTGTAATAAATTAATTATATTATCGATTAATTAATTAATCGTTACGTTATTAGTAGTGATATACCGGAGGCAGATTTTGGCCGGAGGCCGGAGGGCAAGAACTTCCGGCTTAGTGTTTTTTCCTCCGGCCAATTGATTTATTTCAGTATTTATGTGTGTGTGTGTGTGTGGTCCATCGTCTCATCTATTTAGGGTTTATTAATATTATAGTCCTGCTATTTTAAATTATTAAGTCTTTAATAACTTAGACTTTATAAAAGTCGACTTTCTATGCTTTGTGTGTGCTAATTTCTCTAAAAATTCCCATTGAACAGAACATCCTCAGGTTGAAACTTATGATGTCTTGCTGAATGCTGAGTAAAGTAGCCTATATCAACTCAATTATTAATACAATCACTGATCACTCATAAAATAAATTATTATTACAGTCATCTGAGAACTGAAATATTCGGATAGGTGCAGAAATGAGGTTTTATAGTTTTATAGAATTAAAACTAAAAGTTGTCAGAATTAAGTTTGGTGTACTTGGCACCTCCGGCCAGAGGCCGGAGCAGGAGGTTTTCTAAAATGGCCGGAACTCCTGCTCGGCCGGAGCTGGAGCTCCGATGCATCACTACTTATTAGTCATTATTCCCATACATAACTATATATATATATATATATACACAGGGTGTCCCATAAGTCCGGCATCATAGGAGCAATTCATGTTTCTATTTCTACAAACCATAATTCATATGTTTCTCTTTCTACAGGCCATGATGTTTGTGAGCAAGGAAGAACGAATCCAGATAATTCTACTCATAGGAAATCGGAGTCAAAGAGAGGCCGCTGCTGAATTTAACAGACTGCATCCAGACCGCGAGCCAATAACACAGGATTGTGTTAGCAGACTTGTTGCAAAGTTTAAGGAAACAGGATCCATAGCAAATAAACCACGCAGTGGACCTTCAAGGAGGTCCACTGACGATGATACACCGACTGCTATCCTGGCTCATTTTAACAGAAGTCTCAATAAGTCTCTTCGGCGATTGTCCGCCGAGACAGGAGTGTCGAAAAGTAGCATCCATCGCATTCTTCAGGCTCACAAATGGCATCCATATAAACTTCAGATCCTACAGAAATTAAGCGAAGATGATCCCGACCGGCGGATGGAATTTTGTGAATGGGCTACGGAACAATATGCTCGGGATGCCAATTTCCCGTCCACCATTCTGTTCAGTGACGAGGCTGTTTTTTATGGAAATGGTGAGGTAAATCGACAGAACACCCGCTACTGGTCTCAAAACAACCCTCACTGGTATACCTCTTCAAAGGAACAAGGTGCATCTCGGGTGATGGTATGGTGTGGCATTTGAAAGGATCGCATGAACATGTCACTGGAGGCACCTACCTACGTATGCTCAAGGAAGAAGCATTTCCCAGTGTCTTGAACGAAAAAGGAAATTTCCCAACATGGTTCCAGCAAGACGGCGCTCCTGCACATTACAGCACCCAAGTAAGGGAATACCTGTACCAACAATTCCCTGGTCATTGGATAGGACGTCGAAGGCCTGTGGAATGGCCAGCTAGAAGCCCGGATCTCACGCCACAAGATTTTTATCTCTGGGGCCAATGAAAGCGCCGGTATACGCAGAGAAAATTAGGAGTGTTGAACATTTGCGGTAGCGCATTATTGGGGCATGTAACACCATTACTCCTGACATCATTCACCGTGTGCTTGCTGACTGGGTATCACGTCTGAATTTGTATTGAAAACAATGGTGGACATATTGAGCACGTTCTGTAAATAAAAGCTTTTGTTTTGCCTTTTTTTATTATTTTTCCTATGATGCCAGACTTATGGACACCCTGTATAATAAAAATAACAGTGGACCCAAAACTGAGCCCTGTGGCACACCATGTTTGACAAGCGCTTTAGTTGAGCAAACCTTATTTACTGATACAAAATTATATTTATTGGACAAAACTTTTAAACCAATCACTGATTGCTCCTCTAAAGCCGTAACAATATAATTTATTAAGTAGAATATTATGGTCTATTACATCAAACGCTTTACTCAAATCCATAAATATTTATATCATTATTTCTTTGTTCTCCTTAGCTATATTTACATTTTCCATAAGATTTAAAATAGCTATTTCCGTTGTTTTATTATTACGGAAACCATATTGATTTGGAGATAATAAATTGTAGGATTCTAAATATCGCTGCATTCTACTTTTTACAATTTTTTCAAAAACTTTGCTGAACACAGATAATGACCACACCGGCCTGTAATTTGTTGCTAGTGTAGGATCACCCCCTTTAAAAAGGGGTGTTATACAACCAGTTTTTAGCATTGATGGGAATATTCCTTTGGAAATACTTTGATTGATAATTTTAGCCAAAGTTACAGATATCTTATCTTTAACAAGTTTCAACATAGGTACAGGAATGTTGTGAATGTTATTTTTTGTATTTTTTAATTTACCAATAATATTCTGGACCTCAGTAGAGGTAGCAGGAACAAAAGAAAATGAATTTAGTGGGCTGGGTGGCATATATTCTAGAGGTGAGTGATCATTATTTATTAATTGTGAGCGAAGCTTATCCGCTATTGAAGTAAAATGTGCATTTTATAAAGAGTCTGCAATAGCAGTATCATCAGTAATTTCTTTATTATCAACATTTAATTTCTCTATTAAATTTTTCTTAATTTGTTTTCCGAGAAGATTGTTTATGGTTGTCCAAGTGTTTTTCATGTCTCCTTTATGTTTGGAAAATTGATTGTTATAATAGTTATATTTTGCAATTTTGATTATTTTAGTTAATTTGTTTCTGTATTGAGTATATTGTATTTTAGGAATTTTGCTCTGTAATTGCAATTTGAATAATTTAGCTCTGTTCTTTATTGAAGTGATAATTCCTGGAGTGATCCATGGATTTGCGACACTTTTCGGCGAAACTGTTTTTCTCCTTAAAGGAAAGTAAATATTAAAAATATGGAATAAGGTGTCATAGAAGAACTGAAACATATGATCTGGGTCATTTAAAGGTTCGTCACAGTCAAGTCGAGTATTTTCTACAGCCCCAATAAATTTTCTTTTGTTAACCTCTGAGAATATTCTATAATCAATAGTTGTTTTGTCCGCAACCTGAACAATGTTATTGAATATAGCGTAAGTAGGAAATGATCACTGATGTTAGTAGTTATAATTCCAGAATTTACGAGAGCATTGCTATTTACAAATATATTATCGATCGTAGATTCTGTTATTCGATTGTCATAGCTGCAGACTCGAGTGGGTTTGGTAATAGAATGACTAAGATAGAAAGAATTCATTAAGTTTAAAAATTTATGAGAGATTGCTTCAGATTGCAAATTGATGTTGAAGTCACCCGCAACTATGGCATTCGATTTATGAAAGTTGCATAACATGTTATCTAAGTGAATTAAAAAGCTATTGATATTAGTATTAGGTGGTCTATATATTGCATGGACAGAATATACATTAATTACTTTTGTGTTTTATATTCACAATCAGGTTTTTCATTGTCACTATTACATAGAGAAAATACTTCGTTAGAATCGTAAGTTTGATGCACATACATAGAGATACCCCCACCAATCTGACCATCTCTTACAGTATGATAAGCAACGTAATTATCTATATTATATAGGTTTTTAATACTACTACAGTATTCAACCAGGTTTCCGTGAGAATTATAACACTAAATTTAACCAGAGAAGTTTTCAAAAGGGCCAATAAGTAGTTATAGTTCCTAGATAAGCTTCGAATGTTTAGATTTAGCACTGAAAGATTACACCGTTCTGCATGAAAATCGATTTCTTTATTTTGAGTTGTGATTCTGAAGCAGTTCGCTGCGCTGAATTAAAAAATGCTACCAGTTTTTTTCTATCACCCACAGTTTTAAAGTTATTAGCAAAACAATTTTGGGGCGTTTTGTAATTTTTTACCTTTTTTATCTTTAATTTCGTTTTTTCATATTTTTCAGATAGATAATTCTAACATTACGTCTTTAAAATTTTAATAATGGCTTCTAGAGGATGTACCCATAGTCCAGACATATTTTGTTATATTTGTGGTCGGTATGTTGTTGTAAAACAAAGGACAAATGTAACGACCTTCATTAAGAGAGCTTATCATGCTTATTTTGGAATTAAATTAGGAGATCAAGACAAAAGTTGGGCTCCACACAAGGTTTGTCTTACGTGTGTTGCGGCACTAAGGAATTGGAGCAAAGGTAAAAAGAAAAGTTTGCCGTTTCGGATCCCTATGGTATGGCGCGAGCCTAGAAACCATACCGACGACTGCTACTTCTGTTCTTGCAATGTTAAAGGTTATAATGCAAAGCATAAAGAGAGCCTTCAATACCCAAGTCTTCCATCTGCAATAAGGCCGGTACCCCATGGTCCAGAAGTTCCTATTCCCCGCCCACCCGAGAGTCTTGATCAATACAATTCAGATTCTGATTCAGCTCCAAATCCAGACAATGATGATGTTTATGAACAGCCAACAGCTGACCGAGATCCTCCTAAACCATTAACCCAAGCCGAACTAAATGACTTAGTCAGGGATTTGAATCTGCCTAAGGACTCTGCAGAACTTTTGGGGTCTAGATTGCAGGAGAACAATTTATTGGCATCCGACACATACTTCGCTTGGTACAGAAATCGTGAGAAAGACTTCGTGCCTTTTTTCGAAAAAGATGGTCCCTTGGTATTTTGCAAGGACATCACAGGATTAGTGTGCAAGCTAGGCATCGAATACCAAACCAGTGACTGAAGGTTGTTTATAGATTCCTCTAAAACCAGTCTAAAAGGAGTGTTACTGCACAACGGTAACAAATATGCATCAATCCCAGTGGCCCATTCTACTCATTTAAAAGAGACCTATGATAACATGAAACTGCTTCTGGAAAAAATTCAGTATCAAAATCACAGATGGATATTGTGTGGGGATCTCAAAGTCCTTTGCATGTTACTTGGGCAGCAATCAGGATACACTAAGATGCCATGTTTCATCTGCGAATGGGATAGTCGAGCACGTGACCAGCACTGGAAGAGGAAAACTTGGCCTCCTAGAGAGAATCTTACCCCAGGATCAAAGAAAATTTTACATGAACATCTAGTTGAACCAAATAAAATCCTCCTACCACCCTTGCACATTAAGTTAGGCTTGATGAAGCAGTATGTCAAAGCATTGAATAGAGAAGGTGAGTGTTTCAAGTACATTTGTTCAAAATATCCAAAGATAGGTACGAGAAAATAAAGGAAGGTGTTTTTATAGGTCCTCAGATTAGAAAGTTATTGACAGACGATCATTTCCTGAACACAATGACCAATAAAGAAAAAGAAGCATGGCGTGGTTTCAGAGATGTTGTTGAAAACTTCTTGGGAAACTACAAAAGCCAAAATTATGAAAGACTGGTGGAAAATATAATTAAAAAGTTTTGCGCCTTAGGCTGCAACATGAGCCTGAAAGTTCACTTCTTATTTTCGCATCTTGACCGTTTTCCCGAAAATCTCGGAGATGTCAGTGAGGAGCAAGGGGAACGATTTCACCAGGACATCAAAACCATGGAAAGAAGATATCAAGGAAGATGGCATACAAATATGATGGCGGATTACTGCTGGTGTCTGCAACGAGATCAGCCTAACGCACAGCATAAGAAAACATCAAAGAAGCACCGGTTTAGTCGTCATTAGTCAGATCTACCTTCGTAGTCTTAAGTCTTTGGAATAAGTCCTGAAATGTTTGCAAGTAAAGAAGGTAAATATATTTTGTTTCTTTCAGTTATTTTTTATTCTTTCATAAACAAGCAATATGCTTGTCCAAGAGCTAGGAGCTATTTAATTCTGCTTTAATTAGGTTTTACTCTATCACCTAAAGATTTCGTGCTACAAGGGGTGTTGTAATACCTCATCTGTCCCCAAATGTTAACCACCCATTGATGGGAGGGGAGAGAGTATTTTGCTGGGAACGGGACTGGTTGTTATGTATATTTACCCTACATTATGTAAGCGTTACTGTAGTCTATAACAACAAAATTTATGGTTTAGCATGTGCAATCCAATGTTGGTCTCGATAAGATGGTTCACATTTGGGATAAATGGGGGATTTATGATACACCCTGTAGTAAGAAAACCATACGTGATAGGGAAAAACTAACTATATTTTTGAGATCAGCGCACTCAAATTATATAGAATCACCAACTAGTTTGTAAAAATCGATCGACAAGTTTTCAAATGTGTACTGGTGTTATTTATAAATATCTTTTTGTAATACAAATTTATTAAACTCGTCTATCGATGAGACCATGCAATTGCCTACACCAGATTCCTGTTCTAGATTCTCTAAACTGTATACAGAATTTTTTGGTAATGAATTGAAATGATTAATATCGGCACATATACTATGAAAGTCTTTATCGATGAAAGCCATTTAACAGTAGTTCTCAAACAATTTCACTAAATACAGAATACGGGAAAAAAGGGGTTACCGCCCAGTTGAGCCAAGAATGGGAAAGTCGACTGTTGAGATTGTATGCGGAGTTATTCGCAGGCCTCCTGTGTGCCGACTGTCGGCTGGCGTTTTCTTAGTTCTCATAGCTTCGAATGTTTCTTCACTAACAAGGTGAACTCCTTTGACCGAAGTATTCCGCGTTGGAGGAGTCTCTCTTTCTTTGATAATTAACTTCGCTCCAAGGAAGTACGCAACTTTCCCGAGTCTTCTCGCTTCTATGATGTGTCGTGAAAATTTATATGTCAGATGTTTCGTAGCGTATGAATTAAACAAATTTGAGCTTCCTTTATTTTTTTTGGGACCCAAATGAAAGGAGAGTAGAATTTAATTACAGCAGAAAGAGGAACAATAAATTGGATAAACATTGAGAATGGCGAAGAAGAGACTCTTTTGAAATACACTTTACGTATTCCATTTTCACTACTATTTAAAACAAACGAGAATAAAGTGTACGTTACAGAATATATTTTATGTAAATGTTCATGGGTCCCCGGTGGCTCAATTATTACGGTGGCGGACTTTGAACGGTTTGGCGCTAGTTCGCTCCCAGCCCAGCCGCTGTAGCATCGAGTGGAGTTGAGTTGGTTCCGTTTAATATGTTTTTCTGCTCTTCCTCAGGTGACTCTTAGGGCATACTCACTCCCCACGCAGTGGGAAATGAATATCTTGGATTCTTTTTCGACTTCGTGTGAATGTACTTTACGTAAATTTTTGTAATACGCTAAAGATATACTGTAATATGAAGTCTTTATTGAAGAGTCTTTATGTAAAATCTGTATTATCATTGTCTGATAAGGTTCTGTACATTAGTACATTAGTACTGTAGTACTGTAATGTTTAAAAAGTTTTGTCTTGAAACTGCGTGTTTCCTACTGGTAAATATTGTTAAGAAATTTGCAATTTTAGGACAGGATTTTTTTTTGAAGTGACTGTACATATCCGATTCACAAACTTTGATGGATTTGTTAATATACTGTAAGATTTGAATTTAATCAGGTTGACGTGCCACGAAATTAATTTTTAGGTTCAGCGTAGGCCTATGTCATAGAAATTTTAACAGTATTTTACAATTTTAAAAAAAATTAAATATAACGAAAACATTTTTCTTTCTTCATGATAACACAATAGAAGAACATACGCGCCATTTTTCCAGTTCTTTTTTTACGAAGGAAAGAGGGGCCAAGGGCGAACGCCCGCAAAAGTGCTCCCCCCCCCCCAATAGAAGAAGAAGAGAGCCAAAATCAAGGTCCAGGGTTATCGAAATGCCTAGACATTCTGCGTTTCAAAGACTGGAGGTCATAGACAGGGGGAAAGATGGATTGAGGAAGCTTGTTCCAAAGTTGACCGGTTGAGTAGATGAAGGACTGGAAATACCGATTAATCGTTGCGTTAGAGAGTTGGACAGAAAAGGAATGAGAAAGTGTAGAAAGTCTGGTGCTCCGTGCTCTCCTTAAAGGAGGAGGCATAAAGTTAGAGAGTTCAGAAGAGCAGTGTCTGTTATAATAGCGAGAGTAAAGAGAGAGTGAGGCAACATTGCGGCGAAGAGAGAGAGATTGAAGACAGTGAGTAATATTAATAACTGAGTAATATTAATAACTGAATAATATTAATAACTGAATAATATTAATAACTAAATAATATTACAAATGCAAAAAAACTTCACTTTTTTCTACGTGAAGGTCAAAATATGATAATTAAAACCCACTCTAATAGACAGAGTTTATTTCCACAACAGTTTCGATGCCCACTGGCATCCTCTTCGGGTGGATACAGAAAAAGAATTCGTTTTTCTGTATCCACCCGAAGAGGATGCCAATGGGCATCGAAACTGTTATGGAAATAAACTCTGTCTATTAGAGTGGGTTTTAATTATCATAAATAATATTAATAACTTAGAAGATATATTTATGGTACTCTTAAAGTTCCCTCTAAGGGGAAAGAAATAAACAGATTCATTGGATTTATTTAAAGAGAAAGAACGTTTTGCTATTATTTTACAGCCACTGTAAAAGTACAGTAAAACAAATTAGAATTTTTCTGAATTTAGAGTACAGTAAAAATAAAGTCTTTTTTCCAAGCGAATTACCTCATACGTTTTTAGTGGTCTATTAGACAAACCAACCTCGTCCTTTTTTTTTGGGTCATTTTTAAAAAGCCTCCCGAATTTTTGCCTTATTAACCGTTCTTTCTAGTAATTTAGAATTAACTTGTTTACATAATGTCCCCAGAATAGTAAGTGTTTGATAAAAAATGGTATTTTTACGCAAGGCATAAAAGTGAATCTTATAACATACCTTTCTCTTACAAATGAGATGTTTTCTCCGTTATCTACTATTCTTTCCACCTTTTTACAACTTATTGTTGCTAAGACACTGACATAACCTAGAAGCGTTTTCAAATTCCTTTTTACGTCTATTATTGTTGTAGACCTTCATATACGAGAGGACGTGCCGGACCTGCCAATATTTGAGGCCGTGCGAAGCAAAGAAAGCAGACTGCGAGACGCGGAGTTCATTTTTTTCACATCTTCCAAATTAGTTTTCAACCAAAATAAAAACATTCAATTAAATACTGAAATTAAATCCAAATGTGGTCGAGTGTGTGATAATTCACGGATATAGTGGGTAATGTTTTTGTGAGTTACCACTTTTGATACAGTGTGTGTGTGTGTGTGTGCGCGCGCGTGTGCAACTAAATCCAAGTGTGGTCGAGTGTGTGATAATTCACAGATGTAGTGGGGGTAATGTTTTTGTGAGTTACCACTTTTCATACCTCGGAACATTAAGCATTTTCTATAAAAAATCTAAATAACATATTTACTGCCGGAAAAAGATATGTTTGTCTTGATTAGGTTAGATTATGCTAGATTAGGTTAGTTAAGATTTGGTTAGGTTACACTATATTAGCGAGTATCTCACTATTTATTGACTTAGGAGAAACCACCCTTCGAGCCCTGAATTGCTTCCGAAGTAGTTATCATGCCCTTCTAGACCCGATGGCACCAAGATTAGGTTTGCTTAAATTAGGTTTGGTTGATTAGGTTTTTAGATATAGGGATGTGTGTGTGTGTGTGTGTGTGTGTGTGTGTGTGTGTGTGTGCTGGCTGACCTCATAACTCTGTTCATGTAAGGAAAGACAAATTAACAGAATTATTTACCATTCAAAATCGGAATTTATGATCTCTTCATTCCTTTTAATCAAAGAAGATAAACGCTTTGCAGATCTTAATTAAGACTTTTTTACAAAACCGAAATAATGATGCAATTTTTAATTTTGGGTGGGAAAAAACACTGATTTTTGGCTTTGATTGCGTACATCAAAGACTGATAAAAATAATTAATTATTTATGATAATAAAAACCCACTCTAATAGAGAGAGTTTATGTGTCTACAGCATTCCCTGTAAAAGTTGTGATTTAGTATACGTGGGAGAAACTGGAAGAAATCTTGCAACCCGTATTAAGGAACACAAATATGCCTTCAGAAGTTGTAACACCAATAATGCTATTTTTCATCACGCCAGCCAAAATAATCATGCTATAGATTGGGAATCAAGTAAAGTACTTTATAAATGTAATAATTATGTCAAAAGAAAAATAATAGAATCTGTGTGTATAGAACAAGCAGATAATTTTAATTTGTACGAGGGTACCTGTAAGTTAGACCATTTAATGAGATTTTTGGTCAAAAAATCCCTTACGGAGTCCGGTGAACGGGTTCTAACATAAGTGTAATTAGTGTAAAGGTAATAATAATAAGTGTTAAAAAATGTAAATGCAATAATCAATGCAGTAATTATGTGAAAATAGTAGAATCTGTATGTATGAACAGGAAGAGAGTTTTAATTTGAGCGTATGTACTTATAAGCGGGACCCTGTAATAAAATGCCCTTCTGGTTTCGGTTTACAATTTCTGTATAATAAATAACAATAATAATCAATAAATAATCAATGTAATAATAAATTTATAATTTCTGTAATAAATAACAATGCAATATTAAATGTAATAAATTGAATAATAAATGTGTAATAAATGTATAGAACAAGTATATAGTTTAAATTCATGCGAATGTACCTATAAGCGGGTCCCTTTAATAAAAATGCCCTTCCTGTGTCGGAAGAACGGGACCTAATTTATTCGTAGCGGTCTCTTGATTGTTCCCTCCTCGCCCCCTTTTTCATTTGTTTTTCGGATTATAATTTTTGTATACTAAACAACAATGTAATAATCAATGTAATAATAAATTTATTATTTCTGTAATAAATAATAATACAATATTAAATGTAACATACTTAATAATAAATGTAACAATTATGTAAAATAATAGAATCTATATGTATACAACAAGAAGATAGTTTTAAATTTATGCGAATGTACTTAAAAATGGGTCCCTTTAATAAAATGCCCTTCCACTGTCTGGATTCTACGTGCGAATTTTTTAAAGGCTCTGTACTGTTTTCCCTCTTGTTTTTAGTTCATTCTTTTTTCTGTATCCACCCGAAGAGGATGCCAGTGGGCATCGAAACTGTTGTGGAAATGAACTCTGTCTATTAGAGTGGGTTTTTATTATCATATTGTGGCTTTCACGTAGAAAACGTGAAGTTTTTTTTGCAATTAGTTCTTTTATAAATACTAGCTTTTTATGTACCTGCAATTCTTTGTTTATATTCAATTGAATTATTACGTTTCGGTAAAGATTGTTTTCAAGTTAATCTGAATTGTTACTTCCGAGATACACGTAGAAATTGCTCAACACCTGCTTTAGGATTTAGGAAATACTCGTAGATACATCATTCGCGTACCTGATTTAGTGTCGTTGATTCGTAAAATTTAAGATATCGTCAGATTCTTTGACCGGAACTAATTTCCTCCATTAAAACTTAAAAAAAAAACTTAGTTATTTACTCAGTCACTTAAAAGGAAAGTAGTCGACGACATGACGAAAATCGAAGTCTGATTTGAATTTATGGTGAGAGAGAGAGAGAGAGAGAGAGAGAGCGAGAGAGAGTATTTCTCTTTTTTATATGACGCCTCTTACAAAGAAAGGGCACCTCATTAATTGCAATCTGAACAAAAATCGAAACTACTAGGACAACAATTTGCCAGTCAATTTCATTGTTTAATGCTCTCATAATAATAATAATAATGATGATAATAATAATAATAATAATACTAATTAATAATAATAATAATAAATTTATTGTTCTTTGCTACATATACAGTATAAGGCATACAAAAGGTATACAGTGAGTAACATATAATAACACATATATATATATATATATATATATATATATATATATATATACACACATTATATATATAACGTAAAGAACGACGCTTGTATAGGAGAATATTCTGCGCAAGATGAGAGAGAGAGAACGAAACAAATGAAAAAATGAGGTAACCACCCGGGAATCGAACCCGGGATCTTCCGATTGCCGGTCAGATATGATAACCATTACACCACGGGCCTCACTCAATCAAATGCCGTAATTCCTCTACATACGCGCAAAAACCAATGCCCCAAGGGGGCACCTCCAGCATGCCGTACATTATATACATTCTAACTGCAAACACGCAGTATGATTAACGTAAAGAACGACGCTTGTATAGGAGAATATTCCGCGCAAGATGAGAGAGAGAGAACGAAACAAATGAAAAAATGAGGTAACCACCCGGGAATCGAACCCGGGATCTTCCGATTGCCGGTCAGATATGATAAGTTGATAACCATTACACCACGGGCCTCACTCGATCAAATGCCGTAATTCCTCTACATACGCCCAGAAACCAATGCCCCAAGGGGGCACCTCCCGCATGCCGTACATTATATACATAATGTATATACATTGTATACAATGTATATACATAATGTATATAATGTACGGCATGCGGGAGGTGCCCCCTTGGGGCATTGGTTTCTGCGCGTATGTAGAGGAATTACGGCATTTGATCGAGTGAGGCCCGTGGGTAATGGTTATCATATCTGACCAGCAATCGGAAGATCCGGGTTCGATTCCCGGGTGGTTACCTCATTTTTTCATTTGTTTCGTTCTCTCTCTCTCATCTTGCGCGGGATATTCTCCTATACAAGCGTCGTTCTTTACGTTAATTATACTGCGTGTTTGCAGTTAGAATATATATATATATATATATATATATTATATATATATACTGTATATATATGATAGTGCGACAGTTAATGCATTCTTAAGCATATGTAGCGTAGTGGAAGAGAGAATATAAAACAATAGTAACAACAGCAACAACAGTAATAATATCAATATTACAATTTATTATTGTTTTTATACTAGTTGGTGGTGCACATCAGTTGCTACAGGAAGTATACATACACACACACATATATATATATATTATATATATATATATATATATATATATATTAGTGGTGGACCGGATGTCAGTTTTTCAACATCTGCGGATGCGGATTTTTAATTTCAATATCCGCGGATGCGGATATTTAGTTAACCTATCAATATAATATAGAATTATGAATATATGACATAATTTTTCAAATTTCGTGATATTACTATTATGGCAGACAATGCATAAGAATTAAAATTAATATTAATGTTTTCATTATGATAAAAATAATAACTTTCTCAAGAGTTTCAGCCACAGAAATTCAATGAACAAGTTTCATTCAATTTTCTGTGTTACCAGCTATTTATATTTTGAGGTTTATTTGTTTGTTCATTAATAATTAATTAATACTTTACATGAAATGTGCATGACTGGGCCTTATAAACTACTTATAAGCTAATTTAATTGTTAATTGCATAATTTTAGAAGTAATATCCGCATGACATCCGCAGTCAGAAGTGCGGATGTTAAAAATTATGCAGATATCTGCAGATGCGGATATCCGGTCCACCACTAAAATATATATATATATATATATGTCCGTACATACACACATAAGGGGTCCCAAAAAACCTTAGCCCCCCCATTTGCAGCTTACATGTTTACTTATATCGAAATAGTTTTTAGTGATTATAAAAATATATAAAATTCTTTATTTATTGCAGGTATTAAAATTACTCTAGCTGATAAAGTGATAATATAATGGCTTCTCAATTAATTGGTGATTCGGAGAGGCAACGTGTGATAGATCGCATACGAGCAATAACATTTCGGGAAGCTCGTGATGCTGGAGCTACCTTTATAACACGTTCATGGGTTGCGAAGAAGTGAGGACTTCGTCAAAAGAAATTGAAATAAAACTTTGAATGAATGTGAAATGGATACAACCAAATATGGGGGCCCAAATTTGCCACTCTCTCAGGAAACAAAGGACATCATTTTGAATGATTTCTGATGCAGTATTATGGACGACTTGATACATACATCAGGTAATGTTTAGTTTGTAGATTTTTTCTAGTTTAAGAATTTTTAACTCGTGAACCAGTTGATCTGTACTTTCAGTATTTTTGTTCGATTTATAAATTTTCCTAACTAATCTTTTTTGCATTACTACCAATGGCTGTAGCGAAAATTGACGTGTGCTTCCCTAAGCACTAGTGCAGTATTGTAGATGTGGAGTACACCATGGTGAAGTATATGGATCGAAGAACCTGTTTTGGAAGTGCCGCACCAGCTTTCGTAATTATAAATGAGACCTTGGCTAATTTGTTGTACAGATCTTCAGTGTGCTCTTTGAATGAGCGCTTTGAATCGATGGTACTTCCCAGAAGTTTGGCCGATTGTACTCGCTGAACGGGATTGAATTTCTGTATAGATTTAGAGGAGGCAACGATTTCTTTTTTTGTGATAACCATATAGGCTGCTTTTTAATATTTAAGGATAGTTTTGGCATTAAGCCATGCATAAACACTTTGGAGTTTATTGTTGGTGGCCGTTTGGAGTGGTTGTGAGTCTTTATGTGAAGTTATGATTGAAGTATTATCTGCATACTGGTAGCAGTATTATTTAGCGACCTGTGGAAGTCGCTAATATAAAAGAGGAACAAGATAGGTGCCAGAATGCTCCCTTAGGGTACCCCGAGGGAGATGCGTCATGTCTGTGAAGTAAAAGAGTCGTGTGCTATAAATTGTGTTCTGTTAACGTAGTATGAGTTGAACCATCTTGAGGATAGTCTCCTGAAGCCGTAGTGTCCGAGTTTCTTTAAGAATATGTCACGAGGTACTGTGTGAAAGGCCTTAGCTACATCAGTTAGGATGATTATTGAATTTTGTCGTTGAGATTGCTATAACGTTCCTCTAATATTGTATTTGAATATGAATTTTATTATTTGAATATATATTACTCTTTCGTATAGTTTACTGACGGTTGGAGGGAGGAAATAGGTCTGTAGTTTGAGGCGGGAAGTTTTATCGCCCGATTTATAGATAGAGCATACTCTAAGCCTTTTTTAGGCCGTCTGGAAGACACCATTTTGAATGGATAGGTTTATGAGCTTTGAAAGCTTGGGCGCAATTAAGTTTGCGCACTCTCTGTAAATTCTGTTTGGGATTGTGTCTAGTGTACAACTTTTATTTTTTATCGTTTTATGGCTGTCATTAGATCGTGTGTCGTAGTCAGGGATAGGAAGGAAGAGTGCGGTAACGGAGGGTCTAGTGGGTGGTATTTTAGAAGCAAGACTGGCTCCCATTTCGGTGAAATAATCATCTCGAAAGCATCTCGAAAATCTTGGACCTTGATTTTGGCTCTTTTCTTCTTCTATAGGTGGGGGGGGGGGCGCTTTTGCGGACATTGCCCTTGGCCCCTCCTTCCTGCATAAAAAAAGTATAGGATTCTGTGGTAAGAATTACCTGAGTCAGATAAAGGGCTGACCCTGTACTTCGTGGAAATAGTTATTTAGATCTGTTTCACCATTAATCTGTCGTCTTTGACTGGTGTGCGATTTTTTCACATAAATAACATCATTGCGCACCTAATATATGGAACTTTAATTTTAGAACTGTTTTAAACAGATCTTACTTAAATTTTGTAAGGTATTCATTCATGTAAATACAAGGCTTCTTTCTTTTCCTGTTTTACGTCGGCCTTCTTGAGGTTTGATTGGCCTCTAATCTGAATGTTTCGGTAATCATATCTTGGCTGACGGAATAATTGGGGTGGGTTTGGAGAGTCCCAATCACTATCCCTTTGTAGTCTTCGTCCTGAGCTTCCGCAGGGAGAGAGGGACCATTAATAACCATTTTATTAGTGTGTTTATCTTGGGGGAGATGTTCCAGCTCTCGATGATATTGTCTCGTGAGCGGGAGGTGTCGCTAGTTATGTTGTTTCTTCTGGGGGAGTGTTCTCCCTCTGTTGAGGGGCCAGAAGCGCCTTGCAAGTTATTCATTTCAGGGTGACTAATGTTTTCTTCGTTGGTAGCCCGAGTAGATAATGAATTTCTTGTGTTTCTTGTGTTTCTTCTTCTATGTAGCATGATGGAGAGCGACTCTCGGTCGGAAATTAATAAAAGGGATGTGGTAATCGAAATGTAATCAGTCACGAGACCGGAGAGGCTGCGGTTCTCTGAACTCAGGTTTGATCGGGGTATAGGATCGGGAGCCTATGAGCTATAGAAGAGCTATGCGGCGGAGCGTGAGAGGAACAAGTCAGCTCTGCTGGAAGGTCGGGACAATAATAATAATAATAATATCTTTTGCATTCGCCTTCTAATTTCTTAACAGTATCTTTTGCTTTAATGTTTAATCTTGTCAAGATAACTTTTGAAAGGAATAATAAAATTGGTTTAATTATACTGGAATATGAAAATGATAATAATTATAAAGTCATTTCTTTATTCCTCTCAAAAGTTAACTTGAAATTAAACATAAAAGCAAGAGATACTTTCAGGACACTAGAAGGCAAAAGCAAAAATATATATAAAAACAGAAGCTGATATACAATTCTTGTACTACTACTACTACTACTACTACTACTACTACTACTACCAATAATAATAATGTTGAAATAATAATAATATGTCTCTCGTAGAAGAGAAGGATGGGAATTAATTGACAATGAGTTTACAGTGAGGGAATGTAATAATTACCTATGTGAAATTATAAAGCACACTTAACCCTTTAGTGCTTGAGATACCTGTAAAGAGCACACTCTGTAGACCGAAGGTACACGGAGAGTAAACTGGAAGTGTACTCTCTTGCATTTTTCACTTTGTTCCAGGGAACACCGCTTGTCGAGAAAATAACCGTTTCAGCTACTCTCTATCTACTATCGACCTACTATATATGTACCCTTGGAATATTTTATCTTTTACAGGGTATGTAGTTCTTTTTTTTTTCTGGTCGGATCTTAGGTACACACAGCGGACAGTTTTTAGAGAGAAGAGTGCAGTCTTCACTATAAGAACTACAAAGCAGTTTAAAATTCGAATCTTCGATGACAGTGTTTCGAACCCCACCGAGGTAAGGTGAATTTATTTCTAATGTATTTAAATTTAAGATTTAAACTGCTGTTAGTATAATGTTCTGGATGAACATGTAAAAATTAACCATATATATATAATATATGTGTGTGGTGTATATATATATATATATATATGTCTCATGGCCGAGTGAGTAACGTGACGGCTCGTAAACTTCAAATCCTCGGTGACGTCGGTTCGAACCCCACTGAGGTGAGGTAAATTTACTCCGAATGTATTTCAACTTAAAACTTAAGTTGCTGTTAGTATGTTGTTCTTGATTAACATGAAAATAATGTGCGTGTAATTACACTCAGTTTAATGAAAATGAACTAAATTAAATTGAACTGACATTTCTTCCAATAGATGGTGCCACAAACTCTGATTAATTATTTTTAAGGAATCATTTTCAAGAAAAAAGTATTTCATCAAGCATCGAAGTTTGATGAAACTATTGTCATCAGCTGAGGGCACTTTCTCGATGAAAGAATTTTCAACGTCTTGATGAAAATTCCAGTCTCAGTGATGAGTTTGATTATATGTTTCAGTTTACACATATAACTAAAACTACTAGTGAAGATGCATAAATTACACATCCCAGCTGAAACGTATGAACAAGACACTAAAGAAGGTGCATTGCATTATGCATTTGATATGCTGCTAAAATGGAACACAATGTATAATACAAAATCTAATAGGGTTTAGAGTGTTTTTGTTATAAAATATTTTGAGTGAATGGTTATACAGTAATATTGCAGTTAATTTTTATTTTGAATGTTGTTGGAATTCTACGAAATGCATGCATTATATTCAGTTATAGTCCTTCATATATTGTTCAAACTTTTTTGAATTAGTATGTGAAGATCGACTTCCAAAGGTACAGATCGTTGACAAAAATAAATAGATACTACGATGATTGTTCTCAAGAACAAATGGCAAAGTTCATCAATGGAATGCCAAAACGTGTATCAGCTTTACATAATGCAAAGGGGAACGCAACTCAATTCTGAATATATTAATTCAATAAATCTTTTATTATCAAATCAAAGCTCTGGAAAACAGAAGATGTCTATTTACTTTTGTCAATCCTCTGTACAGAAGAACAAAATCGAAGTGCATAAAGTCGACTTGCACAAAATAGGCACCAAAAAGTTTTAAACCCGTGAAGACCTTATGTAGGTCTATTTAATTTATGTTGGTCTACATTAGATTCGATCGTTATAAGACGAAAGTAGATATTCATTAAATTATTAAAGGAAACGCTTTTTACTCAAGTTAGTGTTACAGCGCATGACTCTTTGGGTATTCTCTTTCAGGATTTGATTTTGGTACCTGTATGGCAGCTTCATTACTGCATCTGCTAACCCAAATGATGTATAACTAATTAACATTCTCTTTAATTAGGATATTATAACGCACCTAACAACTCATATATTAATGTAGCTGACAGCTCACTCAGCTATTATATAGTATTATATTGTTAACTCGTTTGCGTGGCTACACTTTCATTAGAATGTACAGTACAGCGCCTCATGTACCTATTTTCAAATGATTTATATGAAGGAAATGGCTATTTATATAATTTATGTGATGTTATCTCAACATTTGTTTCTTATCCTTCCTCGTATGACATCCCAACAAAGAAAGGTTATTTAGTGACAAGAAGATATCGTTCGCTTTTCTACAAATGTTCGCATTTGAATTGGTTAGGAATACATTTTCCAAGCATAAAATAAAGTAATTTACATATCATTGTACGATTTAGCAACTCTGGTAATAAAGTACAGTGTTTATCTTATTACGGAGTTATAAGGAAATATGTATTTATCATCCTTTGTGACAATATGATTTTGTCAGGAAAAGCTGATCTCGTACAGTATATATATATATATATATATATATATATATATATATATATATAACGTAAAGAACGACGCGTCGTTCTTTACGTTAATTATACTGCGTGTTTGCAGTTAAATGTATATATATATAATATATATATATATATATATATATATATAT
>JAJOZX010012459.1:72500-102285 GCA_023014485.1 Bathynomus jamesi
CTACAAATATAAATTTTTAAAAAGCATAAAAAATTACCAATGCGTAATGACTTGGATTTGTTTTTGAAATTTTATTGTTGCCACCAAAAAATAAATAATTAAATAAATAAATAATAAAATAAAATATCCAAAATAAAAAGATATGTCACCAATTAGCAATATTTTATGCTCTTTTAGAAATATTAGGTTTCCGAAACCATATATTCCTAATTTTAATTATTTTGATTTATTTTTTAATACGGGAAGGAGGGGCTACGGAGGGTCTGTATTACCTGCATTTAACAGTGTACACTCACTGTACAGTCTCATTTACTAACCTATTGTTTCCATTGCTATTCTATACCCTTGGCACTATTTCTGTTTTCCACTCGGGGTTCGAAGCGGGAATTCCAAATCTCGGAAGATGTTTCTGATTTGGAAATGGGTATAGAAAAGAGGGAGCAAAGATGTGTTTTTTAACCCTAACTTAAAATGGGAATATCTATCCAGTGAGAATAGGGATGGATCTATTTGAGAATTGCCGACATTCAAGTTCCAACTTTCGGATTCCTCATTCTTGGTCGAAGATTGAAATAAGAATGACTGAAATTGGAAAAATCTACAGAAGCTAACTCTAACAAAGACCCTAAGATCCACTCTAAGGTTAGTCCGAGAGAAAGAAAGAGGGGGGGGGGGGTAAAAGAAGAGAATAACGGGTTAAGTAAGTAGCAAAACCTATCAATTCGTGGGTTAACATCCATTCAGAAAAAGAGAAAGAAAGACTCACCATCATCATCCGCGCTACCACTGCCGACAAGTCGGAAAAATAATCGAAGAGAATAAGAAAGGGGTGACAGATGAAAAAAAGTAAAATAAGAACGCTTACAAACCATGCGAACACAGTCTTAACTCAAACACTGTCATACCATGTAAACTACAGACATGCAAGTAAGGAGAGGAGAAGAAAAAAAAAGTATAAAGAGTATAACAAAAAGTGGGTTAGTTTACGCTACGAGCTACATCTAAGTTCGTGCTAGTCTAATTTTTTTATTTTTAATTGCTGGCATATCACACGCTGGCATGTCACAAGCTGGCATTAATCGTCAACAGACTCATCCCCGACCATTACCCCCAGAGCTCCTGTTGCTAATTATTTTTTTTATTTTAAACAACGTTAATATTTTTAAAATGCCTATCTAAACGGTTCTTAAACATATTAACGCTGGTAGAGTCCACGACGGACGCGGGAAGATTATTCCAGTTATCAATGACTTTAAACGTACAAAGGTTTTTAGCGATATTAGTAATGAAACGTCTCCCACGCAACTTAAATCTGTTATTACGAGTATTGCTATTATCGAAAGTGAGCAGTTTGTAAAAATTTACGTTATCGATTTTATTAACGATTATGAAAACTTCAATAAGCTCTCCCTTAATTTCCTAGTTTCGAGTGAATGCAAGTCTAACTCTTTAATCCTATCTTCGTAAGACTTGTTGCGCAATAACGGAATTAGTTTCGTGGCGCGACGCTGAACCCTTTCCAACCTATCATATCCTCACGCAAATACGGGCACCAAAACTGAACGGCATATTCTAAATGAGGCCTGACTAGGGACTTGTAAAGGGGCAATATAATATTCTTCGATTTAAATTCGAAATTACGCGCTATGAAGCTTAACATCCTATTAGCTTTTGCGCAAGACTCCAGGCACTGGTTCCTAACTTTTAAATCCCTAGATACGCGTACATCTAAATCTACTTCCTCGTCAACGCTCGCTAACTGTCTATCGTCCATCGTGTACGTGTAATTGTTGTTACGAGAACCTATATGCAAAACTTTACATTTGTCTACGTTAAATTGCATCTGCCACTTATCCGTCCACTCCATAATCCTATTTACATCGTCTTGGAACCTATTTCTATCGTCCACGTTAACGACTTTACCGCCTATTTTAGTATCCTCCGCGAATTTTGACACATCACTGGTCAAGCCTACATCTTTGTCGTTAATGTAGATTACGAATAGCAATGGGCCTAACACTGAACCCTGAGCGACACCGCTACCTACATCCAACCACCCCGATTCACTACCATTAACAACGACCCTCCGTTTCCTAGCACGAAGCCATTCCTCTAACCAGTTAGCTACCTGACCGCGTATACTGTGCGCTTTAACCTTTGCAATTAATCTTCTATGCGGAACTGTATCGAACGCTTTTTTAAAGTTTAAATAAATAACGTCAGCCGCTCTATGCCTATCGTATTCGCGCACTATTTCGTTATAAAATTCTAACAAATTAGTTAAACAAGATATATGGCGTCGAAACCCATGCTGACTACTATTAATAAAATCTCTACTTTCTAAGTGATCGATGATACGATCCCTAACTACGGATTCCAAAAGTTTACCGACAAATAATGTTAAGCTAACAGGCCTATAATTGCTAGCTACTGTGCGGTCGCCTTTTTTAAAAATGGGCGTAACGTTAGCTAATTTGGAGTCTTCAGGAATAATCCCCGCTTCCAGTGACTGATTAAAAATCTTCGTTAAGGGGCCTACGATAACGTTTTTCAATTCTTTCAGATGTCTAGGATAAAGCGCGTCAGGGCCTGGAGCCTTGCTAACTTTTAGCTTATCGATATAATGCACAATCTCACCCTCGTAAACAGTTATTTCATTCAAAATAGTCTCGCTACTAAATGGAACGATATCGCCCACATCGGGGACATTATTTACGCCTTCTACGGTATAAACTGTCGCAAAAAAGTTATTAAAAATACACGCCATTGCCTGAGCATCCGAAGCCAAAGCGCCGTTAGCGTCCACTAGAGGGCCTATATTATCTTTTATCGACTTACGATTATTGACGTAGTCAAAAAACCTTTTGGATTATGTTTACTATCCGCAGCTATAAGTATCTCTAAATTACGCTTAGCATTCCTAACTGATCTTTAAACCTGACGTCTAAGCTCGATATATCTATTAAAGTTAGCTATCGTGCCACTGCGCTTATTAAGTCTATACGCTCTGTTACGCTCGTTTATGAACTCGCCTATTTCCCTAGTCCACCACTTAGGCCTACCAAGGCCGATACCTCATTAGTTCACTGGTTTGGTTTTAGTGGGGTTGTTTAACCTCTTTCGCAACATCTAAAGCCATATAACGGAGGGTATCTACTGCTTTATGTGATATTTAAACCATGGGTCGCTACATCATCTGGATGCCGAGGATGGTCTCCCATCCAACTGCTGTCCAGACCTCATGTCGCTTGGTTCAGTGGTTTAAAAAACAAATTCTAAACAGTGAAATTTTTATATAAATGTTCAGTAAAATTGATGTTTCGCCTAAATGTATTTAATGTAATTAGTTGGTTCGTTATTAGCTATCTAGTTAGTTGGTTTGCTGGTTAGTCATTTAACTATTCCATTCATTTGAAGTTGCATCAGTTAAGGCATAATAATCGGTCAGGAGGACTGGAGACTGGCACAGCGCTCAGACCAACTAATGTGTCTCGCTACTCTAATTCCTGCATTGTCATTATCAGCATCAGCGAGATTCGAACCCCCGACCAGACTTCATTTTCAGGGAAACGGTGTTACCCACTAAGCTACGGTTGCTAACCAATTAAGGCATTTTCTGTATAAATCTTGGGGTGAAGTAGTTTCGCCTTGGTAATGTAGTAGTTAGCATCGTTGAATATGAATCCATCGGCCTTGGTTCGATTCCAGGCACGGGCATGCGGAGCGCAGCCCACCCAACTGTTCATTTTCCCTTTCGTTGATAGATGAATAAAGCACGATAAAATCCCCCCCACCCACCCACTCCAAACGAAGCGGGATGTTGTAAAGAGGAGGTCGAACACAGCTCAATCCTGAACATTTGTTCAACGCCAAAAAAAAAAAAAAATCGCCGACGAAAGACGACTTAAAGCCTGCGTATTGTATCAACTCATTCTATCTTATCTCTGCTAATTGCAGTAGTATGTGCTTTAACGGAAAGAAGCTTTAAAAATGGGTAAACTTCTAAATTGCCCTTTTAACACTGTATGATTAATTAATAAGCACTTCCGAAACGCTTCCTAAATGTTGACTCTTCCCGGAAACTTCACTTTCGAAGATAATTTTTTGTTTTGTTTTCGAAAGATAATTAGTAGGATATATATATATATATATATATATATATATATATATATATATATATTATGTGACAGGGTTTCCAAGTTGTAAAGACGCTCGGTTGTTGATCGGGAGGTCATGAGATCAGGGCAAGGATTTTATAATTTCAGACTTACTTGGCATCGTGGTTCGGACTCCACATTAAGCTGAAGGTTCAAGGTGCGGCGAAAAGTTTGACTTTCTTTAGAATTATATATATATATATATATATATATATATATATATATATATATAAGCAAACAACCACAAGGAAAAGGAAACACAAAGTCCGAGCGCTTTCGTGATATATTCACATTATCAAGGAGGAACAGAAAATAGACGGAGATTACAAAATAAATGAGTTAAATAGACAAGCAAAAAAATTCACAATTGGCACCTCAATTTAAAGGCCTTAAAGCCCTCTAAAGATTTTTTCAAATTGATAACATAATCTGTAGGCAGCTAAATAACTGAATATAAAAAATATATACTGTATAGATGAAATTAGACAAAAAGAAAACCAATACAGAGAACAAAAATTATTATAATGGTTATTAACACTAATATTTAATTAAAACAGGCAATTAATTGGCAAGAATTTAATGAAAAACAAATAGATAATGTAGATAACAAATAGAAAACATAATCTATAGGCTGCTTAATTACTATACAGATGAAATTAGACAAAACACCAGTACAGAAAACCAAAAAAAATTATTATAATGGTTAATAACACTAATATTTAATTGAAATAGGAAAATTAAGAGGCCCGAAATTAATGAAAACAAAGGGAAAGTTGCCATCGTCTTACAGATTATATATATTATGCGCCTCGGTGGTGTAGTGGTTAACGTCGCTGACTACGAATCCATCGGCCCCGGGATCGAGACTGTGGTGACGGCAGGCGGCGCGAAGCAAACCCCAGCTGTTCATCTTTCCACACAATAAAGAAATTAGTTGGTAGATAAATGGGTACCCTGGGTAGCCTAGTAGTTAAGACTTTGGGCTGCTGGTGGAGCGTGGTTCGGATTCCAAGTTAAACTGTAAGTCTAAGGTAGCGTGACAAGCTTGATCTTCGTCATAATGAACAATTCGGGCGGAAGCAAAACCAAAGTTAACGCACTGGCCGCATTGGTTTAGGTTGAGAGCTGTGTCAGTTTCTGGTACGCAGTTACAGATGCGAATAACGCCATACTTTTTCAGCAAAACGGACAAAATTGAAGCATTCAAGGGGATTCGAACCAACGACTTCAGTGTCTTTACTTCGCTCACAGGAAAACGGTGTTACTCACTGACCTACGGGCGCTGGTTTATTAATGGATGGAGGCGCGCGTTACACACTGCTTGTTTTTGAACTCTAGAAATTATTCACTTTGAACCCAAAAGTAGTTAAAATTACTTCATTAAGTAGTTAAAATTACTTCACTAAGTAGTTAAAATAACTACATTATTTCAATAGTGTTGAAAATAAGGAAATTAAGAATTACACTAAATAAGTAATTCTAAAAACTTGATGTATCGGAGTTTATTTAACATAAAATGCAGTTAAAATAGTTAATTAGTTTTTAAGGTCCTTAATTCCCTTATTGGAATCTTCTCTGTATAGAAGTTTGTATCCAAATACTCGTATAATTCTCGTACAAAATGAAGCCTTTTCAGTCAGAGATTAATCCCTTTATTTTACGTTCAAAATGATGCATTCGTTGGGGTTTCTTCGCAGTTTCAGTCATTCCTGTTTCAACACTCGTCCAAGAATGGGAAATCCGAAACTGGGAATCTCAAAAGCAATTCTGAGATTGATTCATTCTCCTTCCCAATGTATAGGATTCAAACTTTAAGTTAGATGTTTCCCCCTAAAGAAAGTGTCAAGGCCGTAATTACAACCACAATATCTCTTTACATTTTCTCAAATCGGGAAACCCTATTCCCAAATTTAAAATTCCCATTTCCCATTCGCGGACCGCTGCTAAAAATGGAAATCACATTGAATGGGGAAGAGCAAATCCCAGTGAACCCTGAAGCTTAAGCTTAGGCTAAATTAAATAAAATAAATAGCCCAGCTTCACAATTATTTATAACAGTGAAATTGTAAAACCAATGAATTTATTTTATTATTAATAAAGATTATTCAATTCAATTCAATTCAATTCAAAATCAAATTTCTTAAATCGACACGACTCTCGCTCACGATTTCTGCAACACTCAAAACAGAGATTGATACTTGGCTAAATGTTACGTACCATTCATATTATGACCATTTGAAATGACGAGATAATGATCAGAAACAATTAATGTTTCATCAATTAAAGTGTTTAGTCTCATACGAAACGTTTGAACAAAACACAGGGCGTTTAAATAAACATCCATCTTCCTTCAGAGTTTGAAATGTTTTCCGCTGTCAATTTAGTAGAGTGATTTCTTCGATATAAGATAAGGTGCAATATTGCCAAAATTGCAATATTAAATAGGGCATAAAAAATTACGCAGGATGAGTTTATATATATATATATATATATATATATATATATAGGCACAGAGGGTTGACAAAAGTAAATAAATGCAAAAGGGAAAAAGTACACAATTTTAAATATATTGATTAAATTAAATTGTTGCTATTTGTCGACTTTTATAATCAAGTAAAAAATTTGGAAAAAAACAAAGGTGTCTATTTACTTTTGTCAACCCATCTCTCTCTCTCTCTCTCTCTCTCTCTCTCTCTCTCTCTCTCTCTCTCTCTCTCTATATATATATATATATATACAGACCGTGCATGGAACAAGGAACTCTTCTAGGAAAATTAAATGCACTATAGTCCGAATAAGTAATGGTAAATGACAAATACTATAGTTTTTTCTTTTTCATGAGGCTAGCCCGACGTGGGCAACGGGTCACTCGCAAAGAGGTCCCAAAAATATAGCTTCCCTCACCAGCTATCTGCAAAGCAGATAGGATCCAACTTTGGGAAAGGATCTAGTGTTTAAAGCAGCCTAGCCCCGCTACATTTAGAACCTCAATATAAGCAAAAGACTCGCTGCCTTCACGTCCCAAAGCTGGATCCTATCTGCTTTGCAGATAGCTGGTGAGGGAAGCTATATTTTTGGGACCTCTTTGCGAGTGGCCCGTTGCCCGCGTAGTGCAAAAATCATGAAAAAGAAAAAACTATAGTGTTTGTCATTTACCATTACTTATTCGGACTATAGTGGATTTAATTTTCCTAGAAGAGTTCCTTGTTCCATGCACGGTCTGTATGTATCATAAAAAACTCAGGGAACCATTCTGAGTTCATTTCCATATATATACATATATATATATATATATATATATATATACATATATACGTGTGTGTGTGTGTGTGTATACACTTTTCCAATGAATGAGTTTAGTTCTTTATATAATAATTGAATAAGCAGTTTTATCCCATTCGCATTTGACAATATCATTTATTACCATTAAGCCCACACCCACAACTACTGTACTCCCATAATACTAATTTCTTAGACCTGATTGGTTATATTAGATCTGAAGGAGTTGTATTACAAGCTGACTGGCCAACCATTATTTACTAGGAAGTGAGGATATGTTTTTTCTTACAATTTATAGTGAAAGAAAAAAAAAAATTGTCAAAATATTTCATGGGATACTAAACTAAACAAAATTCAGATATTAGTTTTTTTCAAAAACATGCGTCTCGTAACAATGAGTTTGAAAGGGGGATCTTTTCGGTTTGACAGCCTGCGGAACCCCCCCACCCCCCCCACCCCACCCAAACAACAGCTTTTTTATTTAGTTGAAACTAACGAAAATATCACGACTTAACCTAACCAATCGTCAAGGGCGTACAGTTGACCTAACCGGGCATTCAATCATTTTCCCATAGGTTGCCCCTGTTGATTGTACTGATTTGTTAAGTTTCGTAAAAATCTGTAGCAGTCCGCCAAACCGAGAAGACCCTGAAAGGTTATTTTGTTGAATAACAGAGCAATGCTCAAAATGCTTTTAAATATTATAAACTATAGCGTGTGTGTGTGTGTATATATATATATTTTTTTTTTAAAGTTCGGGAAGAACCGATTCGCCTCTATTTAAAAGGGCATATCTCGGCGGAAAAACAAAGAAAAAGTGAGAGGAAAGACAGAGGAAAAAGAAAGAGTGGAGGGGATATATATATATATATATATATATATATATATATATATATATATATATATATATATATATATAAATATATATAATTCTTCAATGGATGCTTTTCGATGCACCTGAGTGACGAGTAATGGTGAGTTAAATGAGTCGTTGTAGTATTGCCGCTGAGATTTTTCATCTCCGCGGCCGGAGGGCATGGCACACACACACACACACATTGAGTGCCGGAAGAGAAAACGGATGTTAAATATAATTTTAATGGAGCGACGTTTTCTGTCTCTATTATTATTATTATTATTATTATATATTATTATTATTATTTTTATTATTATTTAGGTGCTCATTTATTTGGAGAAGATATTTCAGAAAGAATAAAGATTTTTGTTTCAGTTTATTTTGGGGTTTTAAGTGGGTGTCCAAAAAAGTTTATTTTCATTTGTTTTTCGAGTTTGAATATATCATTCCTTTTTTTTTTTTTTTTAGTAGTTAAAGATTAGAGATGTTGCTCCATATATATATATATATATATATATATATATATATAAACTGTATTTACAGCTACAGTATACACATCAAAACGACAGTCATCCTTAACACACACTTTCATATTATATTATATACGTACACACACACTTACACACACATCTATCTATCTATCTATCTATATATATATATATATATTATATATATATATATATATGATGAATAAAACCACGAAGGAAAGGAAACACAAAATGGTGCTCAAGCGCTTTCGTCTAATGACATCCTGAGGATGTCATTAGACGAAAGCGCTTGAGCACCATTTTGTGTTTCCTTTCCTTCGTGGTTTTATTCATCATAAATATTTTTCACGTGTTACTTTCGTGAAATAATTTTCATATATATATATATATATATATATATATATATATATATATATATATATATCTCTCTCTCATTAATCCCATCAACCTGACATGACTGAAAAGGGATTGAAATAATATTGAGTATCTTCTTATCATTACAGAAGACTACGGTTTGCTCGTTTGCAAGAATCTTTCTGAAATCGTTTGATGGATAATCTCCACAAGAATCAAAAAAGCAGAAACTGAAAGGATTATGTACTCACCTCAACTGGAATCGTTCGCTCGATAGATGATCATCCGAAGACGTCTGTCTAAAGTTCCATTTTCAATTTAATTTTTTTCGCTTTAATTAATTTTGGGGTAAAGTTTTTTGAAAAAGTCGGTTTTTTTTTTGGTTTTTTTACCTGTACGCTTAATTATTTGGTATTTTTAATTGGTATTATAAGAGAGGTTTTTTGGGGGGGAGGGGGGTGAAGGAGGTTTCGTTCTTAAATTTATATTTGGTTTGGGTTTATTTTTTGTATTTATTTTAATGTTTTTTTTTGTATAAAGCTTATTTACGTTCCTGCTTTTTATATAAATTCTTTATTATTTATTTATGGCTTATCGTAAGTCCTTTTAGGATTTTTAGGGTCACTCAAAATAATGATAATGATAATGATAATAATAATAATAATAATAATAATAATAATAAATAATGAAGTTTAATTAATAAATTTACTTAGTTCATCGCAACTCTTTATATAGTCTTATATATAAATATATAAATAAATGATAATTATTGATAAAAATAAATGGCAAAATTAAAATTTAATTAATTAGATACAAATGAGCACAACCATCGCACGGAAAAAAAAATATATATATATATATATATATTATAATAGAACTGTCCTATTTCTTATACCCTATACCCTAATTAAGTTTATTTCTTAAAAGGAACACGAATTCGACACTAAATGCGGCGACACTTGCTTCATAAGAATGTAAAAGTAATACAAATAAAAAGAGAGAGAGGTTCCCCTGTCACGTAATGACGCGGTGAATTCGATCAAGAGGGCGAGCCGGAGATGCTTACAGTGGGGAGGGTGCCACCAGACTGAGTTCTACTTCGTGCCTTAAAACGAACCAGGGATTATTACATTCTTCGTCAGAGAGAGAGAGAGAGAGAGAGAGAGAGGAGGGGGTGGAAGGGAGAGGGAGGATAAACGAGAATAAAGAAAGAGAATCAGAAAAAGAAGGAAAGCGAAATCGCAAAATATTCTTCCATTCTCAGCGATGAAATCCGCGACGAGTTTTTGCTCAATCTCAAATTACAGAAATAGATAAACATTTCATCCACTGACCTCGAGGGCTACGTCGCGGCCAGTGTCGTAACACCTTTTACCATCAATTAACAAAGTTAAGCGACAGTAGGTTTGGAGAGTAGTTCGATGGGAGATCCTCCTCTTCGTCTAGATCAGTGGTCGGGGAACAGGGGTAAATTACCCAAATGGGGTAAATTTAAAACTTTTGGGGGTAATGCGTGCGGTATGAGAGACACTTTGTGCTGATATTTTTTTCATATATTTTTTTTTTATTTTGTTACATAAATGTGGCGTTATTCTAAATTTTAGAATATTACGAATTTACGGCCAGATTACGTCCTCAAATATATTTTGGGGTAATACCCAAAAAAGTTCGCCGACCACTGGTCTAGATTGTAGCGATCCGTGGTTAGTCCGAATCCCACGTAAAGCTGTAAGTCCTCTACGTCATATTATCTTACACGTTTCGAGGAAAGTTAAACAAACCCATCATTACATTATAGTGACCTCGACCCCTTCTTGTAGAACGATTTCCGTAAGAATACTTCAACACTTAATCTTCGAGTCTTATAAAAAGTATTTCGTTATAAAAAAAATAAAGGACAAGTTACGAACTTTAATAAGAACGTTTGAGGCAAAATGTGACGTATAACTATTCTCATTTACTTTTATGACTTATTTATGACTATATGAAGGTCGTAAAAAAATCGCTATTGAATAAAAGTTAATAAAATTAGGTTACAATAACCGCATTCGCAATTAATTCCTTATTTAAAGGTACTTCTTTTAAACTACAATCAGTATTGTTTCTGAAATCCTGATGGTATATATATATATATATATATTATATATATATATAATATATATATATAGGGTGGTCCAAAAAATGAAAATGAATAATATAATTCTCATGACATTTGCCTATATTCCGCAACCACTAATGATGTTCAAAATATAAAACTGGATCGATTCCTGTATATTTAGATGTGGCGCAACTCGAGGCCTTAGTATCATCATACATTTTGGGGTGGCAAATTTCTTCAAATTTGCGCCACCCTTAAAATATTAATGGATTTAGCTCAAAATCCGATCTGAGGTCTTTTTACATATAAGGAATGAGAAAATGCATCAGGAGCTCTTATTTGTGCATTTTAATTTTTTACTATATATATGTGTGTGGCTCACCCTAATATATAGGCTTATATATACACGATACAACTCAGAATGGTCACCTGAGAAATTTTTATGTTACACAGACTGCGCATGGAACAGGAAACTCTTCCGGGAAAATTAAATCATGAACAGAGTGCCCATTTATCTACCAACCAATTTTTGTATTGTGTAGAAGGATGAACAGCTGTGTTTGGCTGCGCGCCGCCTGACGTCATCGGGTCTCGATCCCGGGCCCGATGGATTCGTAGTCAGTGATGCTAACCACTATACCACCGAGGCGCATATGTCAAGAATAAAGATATTAGGGTGAGTCATACATACAGTATATGGTAAAAAATTAAAATGCACAAATAAGAGCTCCTGGTGCATTTTCTCATTCCTTAATGGAAAAAAGACCTCAGATCGGATTTTGAGCTAAATCCATTAATATTTTATGGGTGGCACAACTTTGAAGAAATTCACCACCCCACTGTATAATGATACTAAGGCTTCGAGTTGCGCCACCTCTAAATATGCAGGAATCAATTCAGTTTTATATTTCGAACATCGATAGTGGTTGTGGAATATGGGCAAATGTCATAAGAAATATATTTTTCATTTTCACTTTTTTGGACCACCTTAATATTATATATATATATATATATATATATATATATATATATATATATATATATATATATATATATATATAAATGAAAATGAAAATGAAAAGGTTTATTGGCAGACTATAGTCCATATGACAAATTATATATATATATATATATATACAGGGCGTCCCAAAAAAATGTATACACACTTTAACAGCTGATAGCTCAATTGATGTTTCTTTCTTTCCAAGTTAAACCCATTAGAATTAATAATGGCAGTCAGACTAAGCTTTGAACAAAAGGAAATTCATTCTAAAATGCTACTGGAAGTGTGAAAACGCAGTTGAAGTGCAAAGACAGTTTAGGAGGGAGTTTCAAACAGATCCACCAACGCGACTTACCATCACTCGAATTAGAGATAAGTTTGAAGCCGATGGAACTGTTCAGAATGTCCACAAGAAGCGTTCCGGAAGACCACGGACATCGACAAGCCCCACAAAGCAAGAAAGAGTACTGGAAACGTATCACCAAAGTCCAAGAAAATCTGTGCGGCAAGCGAGTCGTGAGGTAGGAATTTCAGAATCGTCTGTCCAACGCATTTTGAAGCGCTGTCAATGGAAAAGTTACATTCCAAGATTAGTCCATGCTATTAATGAAGATGATGATCCGGACCGAAGAGTGGAGTATTGCGAGTGGTACTTGGCACGATGTGGATGTGGATTGGACGAAGGGGTTTCGTAGAATACCCTCCGCGTTCACCAGACCTCACACCACTAGACTTTTTTTTATGGGGATACTTAAAAGACAAAGTCTACGCTATAAAACCTGCAACAGTCGCTGAATTGAGAGCAGCCATTGAACGAGAATGCACACAAATACCAAACGAAATGTTTCGTGATGTTTGCGATTCCATTGCTTCGCGTTATCAGCAGTGCCTGGACCAGAACGGACGTCAGTTTGAAAACAGGCGTTGACAAAACAATTAAATAATGTCTGTAGATTCTATTACATTTTGAAAATGAAATGTATTTTAATAAACACTGCCTTTATAATTATTTAAAGTGTGTATACATTTTTTTGGGACGCCCTGTATATGAAAATTATTTCACGAAAGTAACACGTGAAAAATATTTATGATGAATAAAACCACGAAGGAAAGGAAACACAAAATGGTGCTCAAGCGCTTTCGTCTAATGACATCCTCAGGAACACTGAAGTACATAAAAGGGTAACAGCCTATATATAGGTTACAGAAAGAAAAAAAAAGAAAAATAATAACATACATACATACACACACACATATATATATACACATACATATCTCTATATATATATATATATATATATATATATATATATGAAAAATTATTTCACGAAAGTGACACGTGAAAAGTATTTATGATGAATAAAACCACGAAGGAAAAAAGAAACACAAAGGGGTGCTCAAGCGCTTTCGTCTAATGACATCCTCAGGAACACTGGAGTGAAAGGACAGATCAAGGCAATATATAGGTTACAAAAATAAACATACATACATACATATTCACATATATATACATATATATATATATATATATATATATACATATATACATATATATAGTAAGCATAGAAAAAAATTGTGGGAGGAGCCAACATTTATATGGTCACAGAAGAATAAAGAAATAAAATAAATATAAATATAAATTGAGAAAAAATTAATTACAAAATAGTGCCTTAGTGATATATATGTCACAGCCTAAATAATCATAAAGAAATAAACAGGCAAATAAAAAAAACCATAAATCTATATACATACATATATATATATATATATACATATATATATATATATATATATATATATATATATATATATATATATATATATAAAGACACTTTTAGCACTTTGGCCGACCTTCAATATAAATTCAAATGGCTTTTTTATGGAACAGGTCACAAAAGAATAGAGAAATAAAAATAAATATAAATATTGTAAGTGGTCTACCAATTCAAGCTCAAGAGGGAAGTTTTACAATCGATTTAATAGATGCTGCCAAATTGATATATATGTCACAAAAAAATAAAGAAATAAACCAAAAAAAAATTAATTATTAAAAAAATAAAAATAATAATAATAAATTGAAAGATAAATTTTAAGAGAGGCACACCAATTTATAAGGGAAAAATTACCACATATGCATATTATAGTCACAAACGAATAAAAAAGTACAAGTAAATATAAATTGGAAAACAAAATGATGCCTAGATGATATATAAAGAACAATAAAATATATATACAACATATATACGGTATATATACGAAATATAAACGCAATATATACAGAATATATATATATATATATATATGCATAAGGGAAAAAAATTACCAAATTTGTTTTTATAATTATTGTCTGAGAAAACGGTAGGTCGCAAAAGAATAAAGAAATAAAAATAAATATAAATTGAAAAAATTACAAATAATACACGTACACATGTATACCCGCCTAACCAAATAATATATACATATACACACATATATACAAACACACACACACACACACACATATATATATATATATATACAAGCTTGACCTTCACGAAATGAGAAATCATCCCGCAGAACCTTTGTGAGGTTGTAAGGTAAGGTAAGGTACATACACATATATATATATATATATATATATATATATATATATATATATATATATATATATATATACATATATTTAACTGCATGCATACATACATACATACATACATATACACACATACATACATACATATACACACATATACATACAAACACATTTAACTGCAATGACCACACACATACTCACATACACATACATACATACACCTACACGCATACAGCAAAAAATTGAAAAATAAAATTGTAAGGGAAACAACAGACAAAAACAAATTTTTTACCAAAGATTTAACAACCTGCCCTTTTTGTTTAAATCCATTCTGAAGGAATTCAGAGCAACGGGATCAAGTTGAAACAGACCTTTACTCATGTTAAGGTTATTTGTAAGTTGAATTATAGCCGACTCAAGAATATTTCTATTAACAATGTTGCTAGAGTGAAACAAAACTGAAACATTATTCCAAACAATACAATGGGATAACTCTGACAAATGGACAAAAAGGGCACTGGACAACTGTCCCGTTCTAACGGAATATTGATGCTGTTTTACACGCGTTTGCAAATCCTTTCCCGTCTGACCTATGTAAAAGGAATCACATTGCTTACACCCAATTTTATAGATAATGCCTAAATTATTGGTAGGGCTATTTTTTACTATGATGTTTTTCACAATATTGTTATATGAAAAAACTACACTGATATCCAAAAGTTTAAGTACATTAGCAATGCCTAAGAAGCCCGGGAAAAATGGAAGTACTAAAATATTCTTTGACAAGGTGCGAGTGTTATTATTCACACGATAGAAGGTTCGTTTAGCCTTATTAAGACAAGATTCCATGAACGCAGATGGGTAACACAACTCACTTCCAATACCGTTGATATTTTCCAATTCGGCATCGATGTATTCCGGACTGGCGATCCTAAGAGCGCGGAGAAACATTGAGGAAAATATGGCCTTTTTAATAGGGGTGTCATGTCCAGAGTAAAAGTGTACGTAGGACAAATTGTTTGTTTTTTTCCGATAGATACTAAACTTAAAACCTGGGCTATCCCTATGAACACGCACATCCAAAAACGGGATTGAGTTGTTCCATTAAATTTACTTTAGAAGTGGAACAAGACAACTCAATCCCGTTTTTGGATGTGCGTGTTCATAGGGATAGCCCAGGTTTTAAGTTTAGTATCTATCGGAAAAAAACAAACAATTTGTCCTACGTACACTTTTACTCTGGACATGACACCCCTATTAAAAAGGCCATATTTTCCTCAATGTTTCTCCGCGCTCTTAGGATCGCCAGTCCGGAATACATCGATGCCGAATTGGAAAATATCAACGGTATTGGAAGTGAGTTGTGTTACCCATCTGCGTTCATGGAATCTTGTCTTAATAAGGCTAAACGAACCTTCTATCGTGTGAATAATAACACTCGCACCTTGTCAAAGAATATTTTAGTACTTCCATTTTTCCCGGGCTTCTTAGGCATTGCTAATGTACTTAAACTTTTGGATATCAGTGTAGTTTTTTCATATAACAATATTGTGAAAAACATCATAGTAAAAAATAGCCCTACCAATAATTTAGGCATTATCTATAAAATTGGGTGTAAGCAATGTGATTCCTTTTACATAGGTCAGACGGGAAAGGATTTGCAAACGCGTGTAAAACAGCATCAATATTCCGTTAGAACGGGACAGTTGTCCAGTGCCCTTTTTGTCCATTTGTCAGAGTTATCCCATTGTATTGATTGGAATAATGTTTCAGTTTTGTTTCACTCTAGCAACATTGTTAATAGAAATATTCTTGAGTCGGCTATAATTCAACTTACAAATAACCTTAACATGAGTAAAGGTCTGTTTCAACTTGATCCCGTTGCTCTGAATTCCTTCAGAATGGATTTAAACAAAAAGGGCAGGTTGTTAAATCTTTGGTAAAAAATTTGTTTTTGTCTGTTGTTTCCCTTACAATTTTATTTTTCAATTTTTGCTGTATGCGTGTAGGTGTATGTATGTATGTGTATGTGAGTATGTGTGTGGTCATTGCAGTTAAATGTGTTTGTATGTATATGTGTGTATATGTATGTATGTATGTATGTGTGTATATGTATGTATGTATGTATGTATGCAGTTAAATATATGTATATATATATATATAATATATATATATATATATATATATATATTATATATATATGTATATGTGTATGTACCTTACCTTACCTTACAACCTCACAAAGGTTCTGCGGGATGATTTCTCATTTCGTGAAGGTCAAGCTTGTATATATATATATATATATATATGTGTGTGTGTGTGTGTGTGTTTGTATATATGTGTGTATATGTATATATATATTTGGTTAGGCGGGTATACATGTGTACGTGTATTATTTGTAATTTTTTCAATTTATATTTATTTTTATTTCTTTATTCTTTTGCGACCTACCGTTTTCTCAGACAATAATTATAAAAACAAATTTGGTAATTTTTTTCCCTTATGCATATATATATATATATATATATATTCTGTATATATTGCGTTTATATTTCGTATATATACCGTATATATGTTGTATATATATTTTATTGTTCTTTATATATCATCTAGGCATCATTTTGTTTTCCAATTTATATTTACTTGTACTTTTTTATTCGTTTGTGACTATAATATGCATATGTGGTAATTTTTCCCTTATAAATTGGTGTGCCTCTCTTAAAATTTATCTTTCAATTTATTATTATTATTTTTTATTTTTTTAATAATTAATTTTTTTTTGGTTTATTTCTTTATTTTTTTGTGACATATATATCAATTTGGCAGCATCTATTAAATCGATTGTAAAACTTCCCTCTTGAGCTTGAATTGGTAGACCACTTACAATATTTATATTTATTTTTATTTCTCTATTCTTTTGTGACCTGTTCCATAAAAAAGCCATTTGAATTTATATTGAAGGTCGGCCAAAGTGCTAAAAGTGTCTTTATATATATATATATATATATATATATATATATATATATATATATGTATATATATATATATATGTATGTATATAGATTTATGGTTTTTTTTTATTTGCCTGTTTATTTCTTTATGATTATTTAGGCTGTGACATATATATCACTAAGGCACTATTTTGTAATTAATTTTTTCTCAATTTATATTTATATTTATTTTTATTTCTTTATTCTTCTGTGACCATATAAATGTTGGCTCCTCCCACAATTTTTTTCTATGCTTACTATATATGTATATATGTATATATATATATATATATATATATGTATATATATGTGAATATGTATGTATGTATGTTTATTTTTGTAACCTATATATTGCCTTGATCTGTCCTTTCACTCCAGTGTTCCTGAGGATGTCATTAGACGAAAGCGCTTGAGCACCCCTTTGTGTTTCTTTTTTCCTTCGTGGTTTTATTCATCATATATATATATATATATGCAATAAACAGAGAAGTAAAAATAAAAATTAAAAATTAAAAATTAAAGGATTATCAGTGAGGCGTACAGATTTGTAAGGAATAATATCGATTTTTAGCACAAGATCAAATGGATTATAAAAATACAAATTTATATTGGAAAACTGCCCGGGTTTTAACACTCTGCCTATGGTCAGGTTTTGATATATATAAAAATAAAATGCAAATTAAAAGTTAATAAAGTAGCAGACAAGTTTACCAAAGATTTAGTGTTCTACCCTTCTTATCTAAATCTGTTTGGAAGGAATTCAAAATAACAGGATCGAGTTGAAAAAGACCTTTGCTTATGTTGAAGTTATTTGAAAGTTGGATAATGGCAGACTCAAGAATATTTCTATTAACAATGTTGCTAGAATGGAATAAAACTGAAGCATTATTCCAATCAATACAGTGGGCTAACTCTGACAAATGGACAAAAAGGGCACTGGACAACTGTCCTGTTCTAACGGAATATTGATGCTGTTTTATACGTGTATGCAAATCCTTTCCCGTCTGACCTATGTAAAAGGAATCACATTGTTTACAACCAATTTTATAGATAATGCCTGAATTATTGGTAGGGCTATTTTTTACTATGATATTTTTCACAACATTGTTATATGAAAATACTACATTAATATCCAAAAGTTTAAGTACATTAGCAATGCCTAAAAAGCCCGGGAAAAATGGAAGTACTAAAATATTTTTTGACAAAGTACGAGTGTTATTATTGACACGATAGAAAGTTCGTTTTGCCTTGTTGACAGTGGCGGTTCCTCATATGGGCAATATGGGCAGCCGCACAGGGCGGCATTTGTAGAGGGGCGGCATGAGCGCCTGCAAAAAAAATAAAAATAAAAATAAGAATAAATAAATAAAGAAATAAATAAAAATAAAAAATAAAATAAAATAAATAATAAAAGATCAATAAATATATTTTTATTAATAAAAAACCATCTATTGCATTTTCCATAAACCTTCCCATAAAAGACCTAAACAATGCAAAATGCTTCCAGATTAATATTATTGGGAATAAAGGCCCATACTTTAACATATGTAATGTTATTTTTCTGGGTTTGGTTAAATAGTGAAATGTATATTATTTATTACAGAACGAATCTTCACACTAAGCCACTAAGGTCTGTCAAATAACCGCAAATGGATAAGAAGAGGTCAAAGCTATCAGGTGCTCAGTTTAGAAAAAAGAGGAAAAAGAAGAGGAGAAACGAGCAAAAGATAAAGGTATAGAGCTATGTCATCTACTCTTCACTGCTATATTGCACTGCTATTTTGTGATATAGCTTTCTGAGTCATTTGAAGTGTACTATTATGTATATAATTAGCCATTAACCAAGGAGGTTGTATTATTCATTTGTTTCCTATTCTAAAAGTTTAATAAATTGTGCTTAATAACATGTTAAATTAATTGTACTAGCCTATTCATGCATTGGTCTGTTATGTTCTATTTTACTATTTGCAGGGGCACTTTTGAAATATTTTGGAACACCCTCTGCCACTAGCCAGGATGAGAAGCCGTCTACTTCTGCCATTATTGAGGCTGAGGAGCCATCTACCTCCTCAGCCTCACATATGTCTCCACAAATGCAGTCTGATCCTGAGGATGAAGACCCATTTGCTTCTACTTCTCCCCGGCAGGAGTCTTCAGGTGAGTTTGTGTGCACATATGTCTGTGAGTGTGTGCGTGTGTGTGTATGTGTATGTGTGCGCATCCCTGCAAAGCATTTTGCAAACAGTTATAAATTATAATGTTATTATCACTGGGTCTGGGTTACTGGGTATGTGTGGTGTTTCACCACCATAATTCCATAACACCACCACCATAACAAAGTGCTGTGAATAATGTGTTATCTAACTTAGGTGTGATACTAATGAGTAATGCTCTTGCTCTTTCTATTAGAAATGCCTGGAGCAGAATCGCCTCCTGGATGAGTCTCTGTCCACCGACCCTGCTAACTGGCCTTCAGTTCTGACTGAGAGAATTCGGACACAACTGGTTTCCAGGGGACCAAGTCAAGTACCATCTGACTTTGTATTCCCTAGAAACGACAGTGTCGGAAGAAGTTTCCACCATCAATACTTCAGGAAGTCATTGGTTAGTGGGGAAAATATAACCAGAAGTTGGTTGGTCTATTCCTTAAAAAACAACAGCCTTTTCTGTTTCTGTTGTACATTATTTTCCAAGAGGAAAATAAATTTAACAAGTTTGGGACTCTCGGACTGGAAGCATGCAAGCTCATTGCTCACATCACATGACAACAGTTCAGAACACCTAAATTCTATGAAAATCTGGAAAGAACTGGCAGTGAGGATGAGAAAGGGGGAGACCATTGACAAGCAGGAGATGGCACTTCTGGAGGCTGAGAAGTTGAGATGGAGAGCGGTGCTGACACGTCTCACTGCTATTGTGCATTCTCTGGCAGTTAGGAATTTGGCACAAGGGGACATACAGAAAAATTGTTCTCACCATCAAATGGCAATTTTCTGAAAGAAGTTGAACTGATGGCACAATTTGATCCTATAATGCAAGAGCACATTAACCGTGTCCAAAAAGGGACCTCCAGTCACACCAGCTACCTCGGCCACCACATACAAAACGAACTCATTGATTTGTCGAGCAGCAAGACCATTTCAGCAATGGTGAGCGACATCAAACAATCAAAGTTTTTTTCAATAATTCTAGATTGCACTCCAGATATCAGCCACACTGAACAGTTGTCAGTTGTGATTCGGGTTGTGTCACTGGAGGGGAAGCCACATATAAAGGAACATTTCATGGGGTTTTTGGAGGCAGAGGAGTCCACTGGTCAACATTTGGCATCTCTGATTCTGAAGAGACTGGAGGAGCTAAAAGTTCCTTTCATGGACTGTAGAGGACAATCATACGACAACGGGGCCAACATGAGGGGAAAAAACAAGGATGTTCAATCCAGGCTCCTAGAAATTAATCCCAGAGCTCTGTTTGTTCCATGTGGGGCTCATTCTCTGAATTTGCTTGTGGCCGATGCTGCTAAGGGATCTATTGATGCCACAAGTTACTTTGGCATCTTGCAGAAGCTTTACAACTTGTTTTCAGCCTCCACACAACGATGGGCCATTTTGAAAAAACATGTGAACATCACATTGAAGATGTGGTCTGATACAAGGTGGGAAAGCAAGATCAAGAGTGTGGAGCCCCTGAGATATCAGGCAGCTGCAGTGAGAGATGCACTGATCGAGGTGAGGGACCACACCAAAGACTCTGTAATAAAGGTCGAGGCTCAATCTCTGTCAGAGGAGGTTGGGTCATACCGCTTCGCCATTTGTTCAGTGGTGTGGCATGACCTGTTGTGCCAAATTCAGCATGTGAGCAAGCAGATGCAGTCTCCTAGCATGCACGTTGATGTTGCAGTAAATCTCCTAAAAAAAACAGAGAGAGGTCTCCGCAATTACAGGGCAACAGGTTTTGTGGCTGCACAAATGGCAGCCACAGATATCTGTGAACAAATGAATGTGGAGGCTGTGTTAAAACAAAAACGGCTGAGGTCCACAAAGCGGCACTTCTCCTATGAAGCATCTGATGAGCCCTTGATTGATGCTTTGAAGAAGCTGGAGGTGACATTTTTCAATGCAGTGGTTGATGCTGCAACATCAGCCATTCAGGAAAGATTTTCCACGTTGGAAATTGTGGGAGAGAAGTTTGGAGTGCTGACACATTTCCAAAATCTCACATTTGAGGAGCTGACAGAACAATGTGTGAACCTTAGTACTACACTACACTTTAAGGGACAATCTGACTTGGATGGCAGAGAGCTTGCACAGGAGCTGAAGAACTTGTCTGACTTGCCATCAAAGACCATATCCTTGCTTGAACTGCTGACATTTATCCATGAAAGGGAGCTCTCTGAAATATATCCAAATTTGTGGACTGCTCTCAGAATTGGTCTTACTCTTCCAGTCACTGTTGCTGAAGCAGAGAGGAGCTTTTCAAAGCTGAAGCTCATCAAATCCTACCTGAGGTCAACTATGTCACAGGAACGCCTTACCGGTCTGGCCATCATCAGTATAAATCATACAATTGCTGAGCAGATTTCATATGATGATTTAATTCATGACTTTGCATCAAGGAAGGTAAGAAGAGTCAGGCTTTAGATGGCAGTTGTGCTGTGGTGCAATTTATTTTGTTTCTTGTTCAAAGTGTAGCATAATAATTACCCTCTCTTAAGTGTCTTACTCTATTTATGTGATAGAGCATTTGTACAATTTAGAAATTTGATTCTCTAGTTTATTTATGGCAGTTGTGCAATTTAATTTGTATTTTTCCTGTTCATAGTATCATAATTACATTCTCTTAAGTGAGTTATTCTATTTACGTGATGAAGGATTTGGAAAATTCAGAAATTTGAGTCTTTGTTTTGGTTCTGAAGTTCCAACAATTAGTCCAATAAAAAGTTATTTTGTGAAAGAGTTATGTCTGTCCTTTATTTTGGGGGGATTCGAATGTGTGTGTGTTGGCGAACAGGGGGGGGGGCGCTGAAGGTGAGGTTCGCCCAGGGCGTCATGTAAGCTAGGACCGCCACTGCTTGTTGAGACAATATTCCATAAACGCAGATAAGTATGACCTGCCACTACCTTCACACATTGTTTTGGAACTTATTAAGCTTTGCATCAAAGACTGTAAATTCACTTTCAATAACGAGTATTATCAACAAGTTTTTGGGATGGCCATGGGCAACCCCTTATCGCCCCTCCTCTCCAATATTTATATGGAGTTTTTCGAAATTACTTATATTCCGAGAATCCTGGGGTTGGCATCCCGTGGTTGCGGTACGTCGACGATATTTTGTGTATCTGGCCCATGAATCGTGACCTGGATAACTTCCTCCTTCAGTTAAATGATCAAGTCCCCTCCATTAAGTTTACTTTAGAAGTGGAACAAGACAATTCAATCCCATTTTTGGATGTGCGTGTACATAGGAAAGCCCAGGTTTTAAGTTAGTATCTATCGGAAAACAACAAACAATTTGTCCTACGTACACTTTTACTCGGGACATGACACCCCCACTAAGAAGGCCATTTTTTCATCAATGTTTCTCCGCGCCCTTAGGATCGCCAGTCCGGAATACATCGATGCCGAATTGGAAAAAATCAACGGTATTGGAAGTGATTTGTGTTATCCATCTGCGTTTATGGAATCTTGTCTCAACAAGGCAAAACGAACTTTCTATCGTGTCAATAATAACACTCGTACTTTGTCAAAAATATTTTAGTACTTCCATTTTTCCCGGGCTTTTTAGGCATTGCTAATGTACTTAAACTTTTGGATATTAATGTAGTATTTTCATATAACAATATTGTGAAAAATATCGTAGTAAAAAATAGCCCTACCAATAATTCAGGCATTATCTATAAAATTGGTTGTAAACAATGTGATTCCTTTTACATAGGTCAGACGGGAAAGGATTTGCACACACGTATAAAACAGCATCAATATTCCGTTAGAACAGGACAGTCGTCCAGTGCCCTGTTTGTCCATTTGTCAGAGTTAGCCCACTGTATTGATTGGAATAATGCTTCAGTTTTATTCCATTCTAGCAACATTGTTAATAGAAATATTCTTGAGTCTGCCATTATCCAACTTTCAAATAACTTCAACATAAGCAAAGGTCTTTTTCAACTCGATCCTGTTATTTTGAATTCCTTCCAAACAGATTTAGATAAGAAGGGTAGAACACTAAATCTTTGGTAAACTTGTCTGCTACTTTATTAACTTTTAATTTGCATTTTATTTTTATATATATCGAAACCTGACCATAGGCAGTGTTAAAACCCGGGCAGTTTTCCAATATAAATTTGTATTTTTATAATCCATTTGATCTTGTGCTAAAAATCGATATTATTCCTTACAAATCTGTACGCCTCACTGATAATCCTTTAATTTTTAATTTTTAATTTTTATTTTTACTTCTCTGTTTATTGCATATATATATATATATATATATATATATATATATATATATATATATATATATGTATGTATATGTATATATAGATATGTATGTGTATATATATGTGTGTGTGTATGTATGTATGTATGTTATTTATTTTTCTTTTTTTTTCTTTCTGTAACCTATATATAGGCTGTTACCCTTTTATGTACTTTAGTGTTCCTGAGGATGTCATTAGACGAAAGCGCTTGAGCACCATTTTGTGTTTCCTTTCCTTCGTGGTTTTATTCATCATATATATATATATATATATATATATATATATATATATATATATATATAATAATATATATACAGATATATATATATATATATATATACACACACACTATACTATACTATATAACTTATATAACAAAAAGGAAAGAGAAGCAGGTTCGATTCAAGAGACAAAAGAGGTCATTGTTTCGAAAGAGAAAAAGAGTGGCTGCAAAATTAAGTAACTGTAAAGATAACAAACATCAGAAAAATATTAAATGATAAACTGCAGAGTATCGATGACGTCATACAGGAACTAATTAAGAAGCATACAGAAAAAGAAGAAGACGACACTATAGAAGCGATAAAGGTTAATTCAAAATACTTCTATAATTTTGCAAAAAGGAAGTCGAAAAACCATGCAACTATCAGACCTTTGAAAAACGAAGACAGTGCTTTATCTGATGATCTAACAGAAGTATCTGAAATATTAAGAGCTCAGTACGAATCATCTTTCAGTATCCCAAAAACTGACAAACTGATATGCGATAGAAACGCGTTCTTTGAAGAAGACCTTGGTATGTGAAGTGGAGAGTACAAGAAACCAACTCACTACTTCACCAGTCCAATTCGAGAGGAGGGGCGACAGGTTGAAAGGTATATATATATATTTCATGTATTTAAGTGTGAAATTCACTTAATATATATATATATATATATATATATATATATACACACACACACATGAAATAAGGTAATTAATATGAAGTGAGGCAAACCTAAATTGATGGTATTGACAAATTGATATGCGATAGAAACGCGTTCTTTGTTCTTTGTTCTTGTATTCTCCACCTCACTATGTGAAGTGTAGATTACAAGAAACCAACTCACTACTCCACCAGGCCAACTCGAGAGGAGGGGGCGACAAGCTTGACCTTCGTGAAATGAGGAATCATCGAACGGAACATTTGAAAGGTTGAAAGGTATATATATATATATATACAAGAGATAAGGTAATTAATATGAAGTGAGGCAAACCTAAATTGGAGTACTGGAAATTTCAGCCAACTCCCTCTGAGGATATGAGCCCAGATCCAGTTACGAGACCTGATGATATACCGTGAATCATGACAATTCCGAAAAGCTCATCAACCATTTTTGTTTTAATTTATCACTTAATACGTCAAGTTAATATGAACCATATATTGTCGAAAAGACTGTATAATTCATCATTTTTGATGAGTTATTATGTGCGTGTGATACGGGTTATCTGTTTGCATATTACATCTCTATTCACACACGATCTGTCAGGTAAGACTATTGTTATTAGTATTATCAAAATATTATTATTATTATTATTAGTATTATCAAAGTATTATTATTAATAATATTAGTGTTATCAAAGTATTATTATTATTAATATTAGTATTATCAAAGTATTATTAGTATTAGTAGGTATTATTAGTTGTAATAAGAGTAGTAGAATGATTGATTTAACGAGTTGTTTAACCTCCTTCGCAATATCTAAGGTAATAGGCTGCTTAGCTTAGCTTAACTTAACTAATATGACGGAGGGAAGCTACAGCTTTACGTGGGATCCGAACCACGGGTCACTACTTAATGTGGACCACGAGGGCCGTCTCCCACACAACTACTTTTCAGACCCAATGTCAATTAACTTTGCTCATTGACGGGGAGAGGTGTTACGTCATTGGCCACGACGTAGCCATAGCAGTAATTTGAAATCTTGGTAATTTAACTATGACATGGTTTCAGGTGAAAGTAGCTCCACAGAATGTTAGAGAGAGCAACTGCTGACAATAATTTGATTTTTACTGGTGATTTACTGGTGATTTTTACGCTTGCTTTTTTTCTCAACTTCTTTTTTGGGATAGCCTGAAGTGGATCTTAGGGTCTTTGTTAGCCTTTAACTCTGTATTGGCTTGGAATCCTCAAACTCGCTATCTTGAGCTTTTTTTTGAGTTATTTTGAGTTATTTAGACAAAAATCTGATTGTCATTAAACCTATGTTTTGTGTGAGATATGTAGAAGAGGTTTTTTGCTTTTTGACACTTAAGAAGCTTAACATTTTCTTAAATTATCTTAAGAAAAATAACATTAAATATACTTTTAAATGTGAAATTGTAGTAAGTCTGCCATTGTATGGTTTTTATTAGCTATCGTCTGTAGCTTAGTGGGTAACACCGTTTCACTATAAGCGAAAACACTGAGGTCAGTGTTTTGAACCCCGATAATACTGGTAATAATAATACAGGAATTAGAGCAATGGGTCGCATTAGTTGGCCTGAACACTGTGCCAGTTTCTGGCACTCATGAGTAATTTTTATATAGTTTTTTATTAATAATAAATTAACAGCTTTGAATTCATTTTTACACCTGACTTTATTTTTACATTTACGAACAAATATGAGAATGTGTTTAATCAAATTACACCCAGAAACGAATAGAAATAAACAGAGTGAAAGCTTGTCACCTTCATATACCTCAAGTAAACACTAATAAGGGTAAATATCGAATTGTTTCACCTTTTCTGAAGTTCCGCGCTTGGCTTCTCAGCTAAATTAAGGGTAAAGTGTATGAATTAAGGCATCTTTGTACAATGCGAAATAATAGAATCTGATAATACGCAGAGTATTTTTAAAGACCTCGTTATAATGTTAGTTTCTCAGAATTATAAATGCAGTTAGCATTTCCTTTCTAGAAATTTTCAGAGCCGTTAGTTAGTGAGTAGGATACTTACTAAGAAATAGGTAATCGAAACTACACACTTCGAACCTTGGAAAATCATTTCAAACTTACTTTATCTTAAGTAAATTGGCAATTTTTTAAAAACTTATTTTTAATATAATTTTATTTATATTTAAATATTATTTAACCATTATTTAAAATAATGTTTTAAACTTAATTTAAAAAATAACGGTACCGGATGAGTGCTTAGCTATGCGTGATGGAGAGCGCAAGAAAGCAACTCGCTCCTCCACCAGGCCAGGTCTGGAAGTGGGGGTCATCATTTTGATTTTAGTGTGAAAAATGATCAATGCACAGAACTACGCTGAGGTTACGAGGTATTAATACTAATGAATTAACAATATTTAAAACTATGATTTTATCTATACAATCTGTACAGTATGTTTCAAAAGTTTATTGATAAAATCATAGTATTAATCGGGAAGTTTCTAAAATTCTAGTAAAAGATAGAAATTACTGAAAGGAATATTCTACAGGGTGACCCATACGTCTCAATCTGTTATAATTAAAGCGAAAATACAAAAAAAAAGTGAAAAGTTTATAATAAGTTTAGAAATAATTATTGATTACTGAAAGTGCAAAATAATTAATCGATTACGTCAGTGTGAGCTCCGCTAGATGGATTTTCGCTTTAATTATAACTTATTGGGACTTATGGGCCACCCTGTAAAATGGGCTTTCATATATTTTGTAAATAATATACGGTCTGTGTGTATCATAAAATATCTCAGGGGACCATTCTGAGTTCTATCCCATCATGAAACGGACATATTAATTGCTTTGAAAAGTGGACGCTTAATTTTGCCAGTTGAAGTTTAAGTTTTGGTTTTTGGTTTAAACTACAAGTTATCCCTTTTTCTTTGATGTACTCGTATTCAATCCGACGTGAATGCAACGAGTTTTTTGCTTATATTGAGGTTCTAAATATAGTGGGGCGCTAAGCTGCTTTAAACCCTAGATCCTGTCCCAAAGCTGGATCCTATCTGCTTTGCAGATAGCTGATGAAGAAGCTATATTTTGGGGCCTCTTTGCGGGTGACCCGTTGCCCACGTCGGGCTAACATCATGAAAAAGAAAAACTATAGTGTTTGTCATTTACCATTACTTATTCGGACTATAGTGGATTTAATTTTTCCAGAAGAGTTCCTTGTTTCATGCATGATCTGTGTGTATCATAAAATATCTCAGGGGACCATTCTGAGTTCTATCCATGTACAGTATATATATATATATATATATATATATATATATATATATATATATATATATATATATATATATATATATCTCGGGTGATTTTTTTAAGCATGAAATTTTTAATGTACCTTCTCTACACATGGGGAATTAGGCCCCTAGTGAAAAACATACTTTATGTTATGTCCTCTTACCTCATTAACTCTCTGCACACGAACAACAAAATTTTGCAGTTTAATTTCAATTTCTTGTAAAATTGATGTTTTCAATCCTTCCATTGTGTCTGGATTCTGTTTAAACGATCTATCTTCTGAATAACTACACAGATAATAGTCACAGAGGTTTGGATTTGGTGATGTTGGTGATCATGATAGTCCTTTATCATAAACCGCAGGAAATCTGTTGAACAGGACTCTTCCCTCGAAAGTATCGTGAGCTGAAAGGACATCACATACGAGTAGAATATGTTTTGCACCACGGGATTAATTCTCCATAAGTAAAGATAGAAGATACAGTAAAAATTTCATGCTTTTATTTCAGTTAATAAAAAAAAATATACAAATCTTTTAAAGTGTCGCGGGTGTTTAAGAAAATCACCCTACGTATATATATATATATATATATATACAGGGTGCAACAAAAGTCCGTCTCATAGGGAAATATTTTATTTAGCGACGAGGCTTGTTTTCATTGAAAGGGAACAGTGAATTACCACAATTATCGTTACTGGAGCGACGAAAATCCGCATTGGGTTGAAGATGCACATTCGCAGTTTGATCCCAGGATTACGGTGTGGGCAGGAATTTATAGAGGAATCATCAAAGGAACATACGTTTTTGATGAAACCATGAACGAGGAATCTTACCTGAACAACATTCTGGAGGGAATTTTGCAAAAGTGCATTGACGAAATGTCTTTGGATGCTAGACGAAAGTTCTGGTTTCAGCAAGATGGTGCACCACTGCATCTCCGCATTTCGCTCGTTCAGTGAGGCAATGATTAGATGAGAATCTGCGTGGCATATGGATAGGACGCTGAGGTTGTGTGAAATGGCCGCCCCGAAGCCTTGATCTGACCCCACTTGTCTTCTTCTTGTGGGGGCCACATAAAGTCCGTTGTTTATGAGTCAACACCTCGAACGATTCAGCAGTTAAAAGAAAAAATTACACATCAATGAAACAGAATTAGTGCGGAAACACTTCAAAACGTAACCGACAGCTTACAAAGACAAATAGAAATGTGTCAAAGGCTACATGGAATGCAATTTGAGCATGTACTGGATTAATTGGTAAGTTGATTGTATTGTTTGTAATGTAGAGTTAAAATTATCTA
>JAJOZX010012460.1:0-7500 GCA_023014485.1 Bathynomus jamesi
ATCTAACTATCTATCTATATAGCTATATATATATATATATATATATATTATATATATATATATATATATATATAATATATATATCTATATACGGTATATATATATATTGGTTTATTTGGCAAACTTTTCGAAAATTTTAATTTTCATCATCAATGTTTAAAAGTTAAATATAAGAAAACTAATTAAATTAACTGAATTAAATTATTAATTAAATAATTAACAAATATTTATAAAAAAATATAGAGAGATGATCCCATAATATATTAATAATATATTTATTTTAAGTGTAGAAAAATGAAAAATGTTTAAAAAGGATAAAGTAACAGTTAATACAGTATATAGAAAGGTTAAAAAGAGATGACAAATATTGTAACAGTATCTTACCAGGTTTTAAAAGAAGGGCGTAATTAACACATTAGTTTAGATTGCGTCATATCAATGACTCATACGAAAGAAGATCACGTGAATACAAGAAAAAGTGATGCAATAATGACAAGCAATTTTGTTGGTAGGAAATTCTACCAATGGGCACTAATTGGTTAACATTGTAAAAGAGTTGCCAATTGGGTTAATGTTGGTATATTCATATTGGAATTGTTTGAGAATTAAGATGAGTGGTTCCACGTTTCTTTTCCAGTGGTGAGGCGGGGGAATTTTTGAAGGCAGAACCAGGGGCGGATACTTCTCAAAATATTAGGGGTAGCTGAACCTGAGGGGCTAATTTTATAGACTACCTCCCTTCAAAAGTGATATCAGGCTCAGCAGAATAGTGACTGTTAATAGAAATTATTACCTTTTTTATTGTTTTGATAACTATTATGGAAAACTATTATTGTGAATTTTCAGTAAGTTTACAAAACAATTGTTCTCTCTTATCTTTTTTAAGATATTACTGATTTAGCTATGAAAACTATTAAAAAAATGGTGTGGAACTCTACTGAAATGGTCATATCTCCTCATTATCCTGGATATAAAAACAATTCAGTAACTATAATAAATATAAATATATTTGTGATATTTTAAAACAAAATTGTTGGTAGGCAAACACCTTAACAAGATTCTCTCTCTCTCTCTCTCTCTTCTCTCTCTCTCTCTCTCTCTCTCTCTCTATTTAGAATTTTTTCATTTGGTAATCTTATTTTTTAATTGAAAATACTACTGTCCATGGGATGTATTCTAATATTCAATCTACTTTATAAAAGAAGTAAGAAATACGAAATATAGAAGCTTAACATTAAATATGGTGTAAAGATTGGAGTAACTGATAAGGTTACTGATAAGGTTACTGATAAGGTTACAAATATATTTGTAGATGTATGAAAGAGAATAAGGAATCAAGAAATGTACAGTAGTCTCTCTCTCTCTACACATGCCACCCTTAACAAGCAGGAGACAGCCTTTAGATGATAGATGCATAGATTTATTAATACATTCATATAATAATAAATATACTCAATAACTAAAGGAAATTTTACTATGGAAAATAAGATTTATTATTCGAAACAAAGTTAAGATTTTTTAAGTCAGCTTTAGTTTATTAAATATCAGGGAGTTTTTTTATTGCGCAGTTCTAAAAACAATTGTGCAGTTCTGTCGGTAAATGTGTGTAATGCAAAGATGTGTTTTTTACGCTTTACTAAATCACAAATAGAGCAGTTATCATAAATTAAAGTTAAATCAGCTTTTTCCAGTTGATATGTAAAATATTATTCCAGCAATAACGTATCATATAGTCGCCGCCGTGCATAGGAAAAGAATCTCAGACATATTGCCACCTGCTGTAAAGTTTAATTCAAGGTATGTTAGCCCATAAAGTACTTATAAACTAAAGAATATCTTTAAAATTTATGTTCACAAATTTTTTTTATTGAAAACACATGCAAATGAGTAAATGTAGAGTAGATTGATGAGTAAATAGCATTGATGAGTGAGTAGGATATTGGATAGTGCAGGATGGATAAGTTATTTTTCATCTATTTGTGGCCTATAAAATGTGCAGTTCTAAAAATTCCTTAAAAAACTCTTGTTAAATATAGTGAGATAAGGAATCTATTATCAGGTGACGAATAATCATCTAAAATCATTAGTTATTTATTGACAAAGTAATACATCATAGTGTTTTAATAAAATTTGCCACTTTTTAAAAACTAATTGTGTGTTATTGGGAGGCGGGGCGTATTTAACACGCACATAGATCTTCCTCAGGATCCACCACTACATTTGAAAATACTGTTGCTATTCATTTGCTTGCTAAATTGACATATTGCATATACGAGAATAATAAATCCTTGGTACTTGTAGGTTCTCCCCCCCCCTCCCATACACACACACCAATTTTGACAGGATATTTTCGTTAAAACTAACGAAAATATCACGACTTAACCTAACCAATTATATTATCAAGGGCGTACAGTTGATCTATTATAAATTATAACATTGTTTCTGGAATAGTATTTACTATTTACTAATATATCAACTGTACGCCCTTGATAATTGGTTAGGTTAAGTCGTAATATTTTCGTTAGTACCAAATCCTTCAACTAGAGTTGGATAAAACAAACCAAACTACAAACGAGCTCAGTCTAGAACTCTAGATGACACTAAATTGGGAAACAGCAACTGCCCAGCTACAACAGTTGCCAATAAGTATATTTTTTTCAATTATTATTACCGATTTGATATCCAGTCTTTATATGTTCCTTATATTCTCACATGCTTATATACATTGTTTTTCTAATACATTGTTTTCAGTTTCAATCAACTAGTGCCTGTTTCCCTCAGTTTCTGGTGTTTTTTTTACGACCATTTGAAAATTATCACGGTAGCTCAAGCTACTAGGCAGAACTATAGTCAGTGAGGGTTGGTTTATACTGAGGATATGATGTAGGGATTTGAGGATGCGGAGGTCGGTTGGTTGGTGTGCTGAGTTAATAATTTTGAAGTTGATGGGGAGCAGGAGGTTGTTATGGAGAGGGTAATGATCTCTTATAGCTGATTTGGACAGTTTATTTAAAGGTTTTGATGTTCTGATAGAAATACCGCGATTCTCATCCACTCTTGTTTGATATGGACGAATAGTGCTGCCAATATAATTCGCTTTGCAGCGATTACAATTGAAAGAATAGATAATGGACGAGACAAGGGGCTGAAAGTTTTTTGTTTATAACTGAAATTTTATTTAATGCTGTTGTTGGTGATGAATACAAAAGTGGAGTTTAATTTTTTAATTATCACACCTAAATTCCAAATAAATTATTAATATTTTGAATTTGGAATACAAACATGAGAAGCCTTTGAAGGGGTTGAGGGGGTAAAAAAAAGACAGAACATGCTATTTCAACTTTAAATTTTATTTAAAGCTGAAAATCAGTGAGCGAAAATTAATGAAAATGAGTGTGTAAAAAAATGAAAAAATAAAAATGACGAAACGAACCCATTCAATTTTCAAAAGTAATTTTAAAATGGCTTTTGACCAAATCTCTCTCTCTCTCTCTCTCTGACATAACAGGAGGGAGACTAATCGAGATCAAATAAAAAGCTGAAAGGGAAATGAAATTAATTGAAGAATCCTCGGCGACCATTTTGAAATTAAAAGCGTTCTTTTGTGTCCTTTGAGCTTCTTTCCCCCAAAAAACCTTCAAAAGATGAGTGAGCCCAAACTTGCAAGTTCCTGACGAAGGCAGAAGGCAGCCATATTGATTTTTTACTAAACGCGCGCTTTACTCCTGCAGGGGAGACACACGATGTTTGGACTCTTAAATAAAAGTGCTAAAATTAATGTCTCCAACTTCAAAGTCATTTACGAAGAAAAAAAAGCTCTTTAAGAGCAGGAAAAGTTTAATGTCTTTTATAATAATATATATATAATATATAATATATATATATATATATATATATATATTATATATATATATGAGAGAGAGAGAGAGAGACAGAGACAGACAGAAACAGAGACAGAGACAGATATTAACATGCAAACCTTCAAGCATTTCATGAAGTTTATTTTAGTTTTTCAGACACGTTTCGAAAGCTCCATCCTTCCATCATCAGTGCATGTCTGACTTTGTGATAAAATACTAAAATCTATATTACAATAATGAAATAAAATTACAAAAATTTACCAGTATTTGAAGATGGGTTAATAGCTCTTAATTGGACTAACTATATACAATTGCAAGTTAAAGAGTTAATTATATAATAAAATTATAAGAATATAGTAATTTAAAACTCCCGTCATCATGGACGTTACAAAATTACTCCATACTTAAAATCACAAATCTTTAGCATTGATAATAAATATTATTAGCAATTTAAACATTAAACTTTTGTTTAAAAAAAAAAAAAAACGATATTATCAGTCTAAAAGAACGAATCAAAAATCAATAACCATCATTTGGCCGGATAAAGGAAAATGGGAAATCTTTTGAAACAAAAATGATCCCCGAAAGAAATTCAATACCATTCTTTCCGATCTTACCAAACTCAAAAAGTCGAAAGAAATCCTTTTCTATTTTCCCTTAAACTTGAAGGCAAAGTAAACCTCCTTCTGAATAAACTTTATGATCAAAACAGAATTTACAAAGATCCCCCCGCCCCCAACAAACTATACCCTTCTGGTTCCGCTCTATAGGCATCCTATATCCCTGAAAAATAATTCATTAGGTTCCATTATGGGAAATCTACGAGTTATATGACCTTAGATGTTACGAATGAGGTTAAATAACCCCAAAACATCATCATCATCATTATAACCTCCAATTATCTCCTCAACCTCATATCTCGTGCGAATACCCTGCGTTGGTGAAAACATCATAAAATCAAATCGAACTCGACATCTTTTAAAATTATTACAAGATCATCCCATCAACCAACCAACTGACTTCCGCAAGGTAAAATCGCTCAATATTTTCAGTTTAAATCATCATTGAAATGACTACGCGTCTTTAACTTAAAGACAGTGAAATAACTTTTATTTAACAATATAGCCTTCATTTGCGATAAATTGTAGTAAGCACAGAATGATGAGAAGGCTTATAATATGCCATAGTTTATACCACAGTGTTTAATTTATATTAAATCCATGCACTGGTCTGAAATACTTGCAGTAATAATTGGATGAGTTCGTGAAAGTCATTCTTGAACCTGATTCTTTCTATCCTGTAAGTACACAACCTTCCAAATTTCGAGTTCTATGTTTGACGAAATTCTATAATCCAGACGCTGTTCTGAGCCATAGCTCATACTAGCTTTGAGTAAAGATTCGGTAGAACACAGCTACCGAAACTAGTGACAAAAAATAGGTTTTTCTGGTGTATTTCATGCTGTTTCAATTGAATCTGGCCTTCATTTTTGGCGCAAATGCACCGTTATGGAGACACCCCTGCCCCCTCAGGGCTTTGAAGAAGAGGGAAACTGTGGGCTAAGAAGGCCACAATTAATTGAAACAGCATGAAATACACCAGAAAAACCTATTTTCGTCAGTAATATTCACGGCAAAAGTAACCTAACCTGGTACTACTTACTTTTCCGGGTCCCGACAATGACCCAACCTTACCTTTCTGGGTATAATCGCATATGACGTTGGCTACCACAAAGGTTAATTGAATGCCTGGTTAGATCAACTGTATGCCCTTGACAGTTGGTTAGGTTAAGTCGTGATATTTTCATTAAAACTAACGAAAATAACACAACTTAACCTAACCAATTGTCAAAGGCATACAGTTGACCAAACCTAGTATTCAATTAACCTAACCGGGCATGGGTACCCCATAATGAATTCAGGACCCGGAAAGGTAAGTAGTACCCCTAACTTAACCTAGGCCTAGATGACGTCCCACTCGGACTGGGAGCTCCCACCACAGACAGGCATTCTAAAGCGACTGTTGAATTCAAATTCCAGCCGCCGGACCTGCGCGAGAGTATCACGTGACAATGGGGCAGCCGCTGATTGGCTAATGATAATAACATGACTACATACGTCACGGGACGAGATGGTTTGACTAGTGAATAATGGCGCCAGAATTGAAAATAAATATCTCGATAAATAGGAATTTCCGCCAAAATTAGTATAGAATAAAGTATTCTTGTTTTTTCGCTCTATCTCGCTGTATAAATATCAATATCGAGTTTGGTGGATGTGTTCTACCGAATCTTAACCTAGCTTTGTAATACGTTAAGTTAGGTTAGGCTAGATTAGGCTATATAGATTAGGTTAGGTTAAGCAGGCTAGGTTGGTTAGGTTAGTAAAATTTTACTTTAATTTACAGCACTTCCACGCCTTTCTTGAATGGTTGTACAATATTTTTGCAGTGAATTAATCTTAACCTTTCGTTCACGAATATTTTGGCAAAACTTTACTATCCAGACATTGTTCGGAGACAGCGTCCATAACAGCTTGGTCAAATGCAAAATTAGGTTAGATTAGGCTAAGTAAGGTTAGACTAGGCTATATTAGGTTGTTTAGGGAATAATTGTATAGTTCGTTAAATCATTTGATTTGATTTTCAGATTCATTTGGTTTCGATTGACTCAGATTTGTTAAGTTAGGTCAGGTTCGTAAAATGAAAATTATTTCCAAATGTAAAATAATGAACAAAGAAAATAACGTACTCTAACTAATCTAACCTAACATAACAAATTTGGGTAAACCGAAACCAAATTAATCTGAAACTCAAATATGATTTAACGAACTAAACTATAACATTACCGAATAGGGTTGGTTGATTAGATTATGTTAAACTAGGTTTGGTTAGTAATTTGGGCCTTATGGAATCTGTATCTAAACACTGTCTGGATAGTAAAATTTTATTTATTTTTTCTTTAAACTAAAAAGTATAAGATTTATTGTTATTCAAAACCAAATATTTCAGTACAGTACATATACAAGATGAGCGAAAAGTCCCTGTGCACCTACAACAAGTGTAGTGAACAACAGGTGCACAGGTGCACAGGTAAACAGGTGCACAGGTAAACAGGTGCACAGGGACTTTTCGCTCACCCTATATATTTGGTTCCGTTTCCGACAAATAAACAAAACCTATATAAAAATCTACAAGAATTTGTGGAAACGTTGTATTTTAGTACCATTTATTATTATTATTATTTCCGATGGAATATTACAGTGCCACTGTGACTGAAACAATTAAAGCAACTTGCTAAGGATAGTTTTTGAATAATACGATCCCGTCTTGCAACAATTATTCTTGGTTAATTTTGTCTGTTACAAATAGACTAACTGCATTTGCCTACATTGACTTCGGGTTTCTTTGAACTTTCCCTTTGGATATTTTGAATGCCATTAGAGCTTCTTTTGATGTTATTTTTATGGAGAGTGATTGTTTAGGTTCTTAATTTACGTCCTAAATCCCTTCATTTCGTAGTGCAAAGGATTATCAGACATTTTTCTGAAACATCTAAGAGAGATAAGAGGATGAGAAGTCATTTGATGTTTTATTATCTCTCAAAACATCTTTCTTCATATAAGTAGTAAGATAAACTACG